>JAQZBX010088034.1:0-12792 GCA_029593785.1 Cabassous unicinctus | reverse complement strand
AAAAAAAAAAAAAACACATGAAAAGATACTCAACATCATTAGTCTTTATGGAAAACAAAAACCAAAGGCTACAGATTCACCCCCAATGGAATAAATAATTACTATTAAAAAAAACACACAGATAATTACTAGTGTTGGAGAGACTGTGGTGAAATAGGAAATAGGAACATTCACTCACTACTGGTAGCAATGCCAAATGGTGCAGCTCTCTGGAAGACAGTTTGGCAGTTCCTCAGAAAGTTAAATATAGAATTAACATTATACCAGGTGTTTTAGTTTACCAAAGGGCTTCTGATACATAGAACCAGAAATGGGTCAGCTTTTAAAAAAGAGAGTTATTTAGGGTAAAAGCTTACAGTTCCAAGGCCATGAAAAGTCCAACTCAAGGCACCATCAGATGTGTTTTCTCAACAAAGTCAGTTGCCAATGTGATGAAGCAAGCTGGCCACCAATCTCTGCCAAGGTCTCTGCCTTCCCTTCCAAAATCTACCATCATCTCCTGGAGCTTAGCTGTGGACAACTGGCACAGGACATGTCTCTTACTGGGCTTCCTCTCTCAGGCTCAGTTGTTCCATTTTCTCCTTGAACTCAGTTGTAGGCATACCTGGGGTTCTTTCTCTCAACATGCAGAATCAAATATGGCAGCTTCCTTTCTCTCTTACACATGACTGGACCAAATATGGCAGAGCCCCCTTGACCTGTGTGTGTCTCTCTTTGTGTGTCCATCTATATCAGACCCAGTAAGAGGGCAAAGACTCAGCCTGAGTCACACCTCACTGATGTAGTAAAATAAAAAGCCCTAAGGCAATCTTATCAAGTAATCTAATCAAAGACCCCTCAAATGAGTTTAATGCAAAGGGTACCATACCCATAGGAATAGATTAGCTTTAGAACATAATCTTTTTCTTTTAGGGATTCATAAAATAACTTCAACCTGTCAAACCTGGCAATCCCACTATTCAGTACATAACCAAAATAATTGAAGGCAGGGATTTTAACAGATATTTGCACACAGATGTTCAGAGTGGCATTATCCACAATTGCCAAAGATGGAAGCAACCAAAGTTTCAATAAACCAATGAATAGAAAGACAAAATGTGGTATGTATTCACAATGGAATATTATTTAGCCATAAACAGGAATGACGTTCAGATACATACAAAAACACGTATGAACTTTAATGACATCATGTTGAGTGAAATAAGCTAGATACAAAACTACAAATATTGTATGATCTCATTCACATTAAACACTTAAAATGAGTAAACTCAGAATCTAGAATGTGGATTACCGTGGGAATTGGTGGACGTAGGGAATAGAGAGTTAAGGCATAAAATGTACAGTTTCTCTTTGGGATGATAGAAAAGTTTTGGCAATGGTTGGTGATTATGGTACACAATACTGTAAATGTAATTAAAAACAATGAATTATATATTTGAATGTGGGGGGAAATTTTAGGTGTACATATGGTAATTAAAGAATTTTTTTTAAATTCAGGGAACTGCACAACATACACACAGACAACACCCACAAGCTACTACTTCACACCTACCAAGGTGGCTATAATCAAACAGACAGGCATTAACAAGTGTTGAAAAAGATGTGGAAAAAATGGAACCTCATACACTGCTGACGGGAATGTAAAGCAGTTCAGCCACTTTGAAAAAGAGTGTAAAAACTTATCAAAATATGAAATATAGTGTTACTATATGACCCAGCAATTCCATTCCTAGGTATATGCCCAAGAGAAATGAAAATATGTATCTACACAAAAGATTGGACATGAGTGTACCTAGCCAAAAAAATGAAACAGCCCAAAAGCTCAGCAACTGATAAATAGATAAATAAAACCTGGTATATCCACTCAATGGTGATAAGAAAGAAAGCACTGATACATGCTAAAACATGGATTAAACATGAAGAAACAATGCTAAGTGATGGAGGGACCACAAACAATACAAAGTTCATTTATATGAAATGTCTAAAATAGGAAGATCTAAGAAAGTAGATTAGGAGATCTCCTGAGCTGCGAGGGGAATACAACGATTGTTGGGCTGGGGGAGATGGCTAACATTGGCAGGATTTATTTGAGGGGGTAATGAAAACTTCTCAAATTCACTATGGTGAAAATTGCATAACTCTGAATATACTAAAAGCCACTGAATTGTAAACTTTATAGGAATGAATTTATGGGATATGGATGATTATTTCAACAAAATTACTTAAAAATGGAATATATACAGTATAATTCCATTTATATGAAGTTCAAATATAAACAAAACTAATCTATGTTGTTGGAAGTCAGAATAGTGGTAATCCTTACTGGGTTATGAATAATGGAGGCATAATTAGAAAAGAGTACATGCAATACTTGAGGACTATGATAATATTTCATTTCTAGATCCAGCTGATAATCAGAAGGGTGGGTTTCTTTCATGAAAATGCCACCTCATTGTAAACTTATGATTAGCACACTCTTTGGTAGGTATAAAAGTTTTTATAAAAGTTTCATTTTATACAAAAGTAAATTAATTTATGGATGAATTTATCCCACTATTTCCTTTCAATTCCACTTCCTGATAGAAAAATTATCGATCACCCTCCATCCACAAAAATGCTTCCCTTAATTCATTTACTTCTATTATAAAGCTGAACAAAAATTAGTATTCACCTGCAACACAAAGTCATCAAAATTATTTTAAATGAGAAATTCATAAGAACATTCAGTACAAAAATCCATGTCAATAGGTATTATTAAATGACAAAATCATCTTTAAAACCATTTGCATAGGACATATTAAAACATAGTTACCGATGTTTGAAATATTTAACCTACTAAATTATCAATTAAAATATGCCTAAAACAACCCAAAGTAATTATTAATGAATGTTTTTAATTGCAGTTGTACATACTTGTTTTTAAAAGAATATAAGATTATATGCAAAAGAAATACAAATACATAATGTAGCAAAGATATTAATAAAATGTCACAATTTCTTTTTTAAAGTTCTAAATGAAAATGTACTGACTCTATCAAAATGAATATATGTGGGGTGTATAGTAGCATATTTTTTGATCTCCCTAAATTCCCACATCAAAACATAGAGAGCAACAAGAGCGCAAAATCCAAAATGCATGAGTGGTTTTTACAACAAATGTAGGTGAGGCATTCATTTAAAAACATACTATTTCTCTTTCTGGGATTCATAAAATAATCTCAAACTGCCACACCATATAACACCTATTAAATAATAATTTTTTAATGTGAATAGACATCTAGAGAGAGCATGCCACAAAGAGTATGTCTCACAAACTATGTTGCAAGGTAATATTGATGCCTATTGTTCTGGATCTTTCTCATCAATACAGTAATGTGCTCAAATACAATGCATCTTAAAAATAAAGATGTCCTCACTTAACAGTATGTTTCTTCACTGCTAAAAAGCAATTTTTCCCTCCTCCCCTTAATGGCAAAGTACCTAGGGCAAATGTTTTCCTTTTCCTGAAACTACCTCATCTCTCCTATTTCTTTTAATTAGGCTTCCCAATCCCATCATTAATTGTCAAACAGACCTCTGCCTTCTCAGACAATCAACACATACTTTTTAATATAATACATAAATGCATTAGTTAATTAGTCAAGCAGGCAATAAAATACTTTGATCTCTGCACTCTAGGAAAAGCTGGAATAGCTCTCAGATGAACTCAGGTTAAATGTTAGGCTTCCATTCTCTCTAAGCCTTTCTTGCATTAACCATTAACCTCTCTTAATATGTTCTTAATATCCATTAACTCTTCCTTTATCCCACTGAATTAATTTAGAAAATTTGTTTGAACACCTTTGATTAGTTGTTCTACAGTCTGCATCCCTTTCTACTTTTTAGTTTGTTCACTTGACTGGGCCATGTCTGATGGTTTCTTAGTATGGCATGTAATTTTTTGCTCAAGTCTAGGCATCTGTTTATCTTAATGGGTTTATTCTGTTGGTCAGTTGTTCTCTCTTGCCTAGAGTTTTATTTTAGTTTAGCTTTGTATTAAGGGTGTTCTTGGACACTTGGTTCTACTTTTTCTAAACCTTTAGAGTTGTGTGTATTTAACTGAAAAATTAAAAGAAGATAAAAGAAGGTTACAAAAAGAGAAAGAAAAAAT
This sequence comes from Cabassous unicinctus, assembly GCA_029593785.1. Lineage (NCBI taxonomy): Eukaryota > Metazoa > Chordata > Mammalia > Cingulata > Chlamyphoridae > Cabassous > Cabassous unicinctus. The sequence goes on along the minus strand of JAQZBX010088034.1, from coordinate 8,642 downwards.
AAATAATAAAAAAGAGAAAAGAAAAAAACAAGAAACAAAAGATAAGAAAAATAGGAAAAGGAAACAGAAATGAAAAACAGGGAAAGGAAGAAAAAGGGAGGAGAAGAGAAATAAGAGAGAGAATAAGAAACAGTAATAAAGAAGAAAGAGAAAATAAAAGAGAAACAAATGCCTCCACCTCAAGTCAAAGGCTTTGACTAGGCTCCTTCTCATCAGCCACCAATGCACACCAATCAATCACCCCACGGCACACCTCTCAGTAGGTACCCACATGAGTAAAGGGAAAAAATAATGGCCTCCCTCTCAAGCCTCTGAGCATTGTCTAGTTTCCCCATCTGGCCATGTTGTCCCACTGCCACTCACTCCTCCAGTTTTCATCTGGACCTTTCACCTGATAACCCCATTCCCTGCTCCTCCCCTAGTGCCTGTCTGGGCATCCCTACACTGGCCTGATCACACCACAGCCTGCCACTCAGCTGGTGTCCATTTGGACATCCCATCACTGGCCAAATTGCCCTGCGGGCTGCTACTCCCTGAGTGTCTGGCTGGACACCACTTGATTAGATTGATCACTGCAACTTCTTACCAGTCCTCTTGTATGTCATAACTGGCTGGGCCAACTCTCTCCAGCTGCCCTCTCTGATCATTTCTATGGCCTTGCAGCTTCCCCTAGGCCCAGTAAGCTGGCCTGACTTCCTGAAGCTTCTGGAGGAGGCATGAGTGCTTCCATTCCCTACTGCACAATGTTGGATCTCTACTTCAGGTATTTTGAGGCTTAGGTGTTAGGTGGGCATATAATTAAAATTGTTGTATTTTCCTGATGTATTGATATTTTTAAATGTCATCCTGTCTGTAATAATATTTCTTTTACTTTCTGCTGGACCCTTTCAGTTAACCTATGTGCATGTACTCAGCCTCAGTTTAAGCTAGGTGCTTGTGGATGACTGCGGAAACTCTGAGTTTGATAAAGAAGGAAACAGATTCTCTGTGCTACCAATCTGGGGAAAATAATTTTTATTTAGCCATAGTCATTCATTCCTTATTACACATTCAAGTGCTGAGCAGCCATACTGAGCTCCACATAGTCCGCAATGCATCTGTCCTTGGCCCTGCTCACCTCTGCTGCTTCAGCCTTCACAACTCCCCCCACTCACATTCTCCACTGCATGCACAGTGAACTCCACTCATTCTCTAAGGATTTTATACTTATTCCACCTCTGAATCTTCACTGGCTCTTCCCACATCCTACAAGTATCTGGCAGACATGTTTTTTATCTCAAGGTCTCTCAACTCAGTGGTCCCTCTGACATGGTACCTCCCTGCCCCCAAGGCCCAGGGAATTCCCCTCCTCTAGACCTGCCCCATCAAGGCACACCCCATGTAATACATTTGCTTCTTTGTCTATTCCCTCATTAAACTTTGAAAATATTATGTCAGAACATGGATGTGTTTTGATTGCTCTTTTAGTCTCAGGAAGTAGCCCAGAGTTATATGCTGAGGAAACACACATTAAGTGTTAAAAGAACTAGTGAACAATTTATTGTAAGTAAATGAATATGCAACATTCTGGGCTCAGTCCCTGGAGATTAATTAGAGATATTCTGCACTCTGCCATGAAGCAGATCACAATCTTTTGAGACTAGGTCACAATGCATCCCCTTTCTGAGTTGTTAACATTGTCCAGTCATAAGGGTATGCCCCAAATTATAAAGGGCATATATGAAAAGCCCACAGCTAACATTCTACTTAATGGTGAAAGACTGAATATCTTCCCTCCAAGATCAGGGGCAAGACTAGGATGGGCACTGTCATCACTCTTATTCAACATTGTTCTTGCCAGAATAATTAGGCAAGAGAAAGAAATAAATGGCACTCAAATTGGAAAAAAAAAAGTAAACCTTTCCCTAGTTGCATATGATGTGATATGGGAATATGATCAACACCCATTTATTAGTAGTGTTTCTGTAGAACTAAAATAACAAAATATCTAGGAATAAATCTGAAAAAAAAGTAGGTGAAGAGGTATCCCCATGAACTATAATATAGAAGGTGGTAAGGAGAAATCACCAACAGCCTCAACAATTGAAGAGTATTGTTATGTCCAAAGAAAAGAAGACAGAATAAATAGGGAAAATGACAGACCTAAAACAGTAGAATCCCAAAAGAGCCAAGAGCTATTCACTGCATAATGTGTCAGGTATATCTGAGAAAAGTGGCTAAAACCAGAAAGTGATTTACCCACTTCAACAGCCAGCGAGTACAAGGGTCTCACAGAAAATCTAGCCCATATGAACTCTTGAGAAATTGATTAGCCAGGTCTCCCTCCCTGGTCAGTGTTCCACACTGAGAAGAAACGGCTGACAATGGATTCAAAAGTAAGCATGACTTACTGCTATTCTAGAAATAGAAAAACTGTTACCATTGATGTCAAAACAGTGGCCACTGGAGGTTCTGAGGAGAGGGGAGGGAAAAACAGGTGTAATATGGGGGCATTTTCAGGACATGGGAATTGTCTGGAATGACACTGCAATGACATATACAGGCCAATATAAATCTTCTCATAACTATCAGAATGTGTGGGAGAGAGTGTAAACTACAATGTAATCTTTAATCCACACTTAGTAGAATGCTCCAAAATGTGTTCATCAATTCTAACAAAATACCACACTAATGAAGGATGTTGTTAACATGGGAAAATGTATGAGGGGTAGGGAGAGGGGCATATGGCAATCCCCCATATTTTTTATGTAACATATATGTAATCTCGGTATTTTTTTAAAAAAAAAATTTAAAAGTATATTATAAAAAATAAACAAACTAAGAATGAGATGGTTAATAGAGACTAAGGAAAGAAAACATATAAATAAAATTAGGGGAGTGGAACATAGCCAGGAAATCTCAGATAGCTAGCTGCTGTACAGTTAGACTACACATGAAAGCAACAGAAAGAAGAGCTATACAAAGTTGATAAATCTATTCTGAATCATTCTTTCTTCTAAAAGCTAAACAAAATTAATGTCACATAAAAATAAGCAACAGAGAGATACAAAGGAATGCTATTGTAAGAAACAAAGAAAAGGAGAATATCATCCCTATATACAAATTTACCTGTAAGCCCTCTGGTCCTGGGGTTTTCTTAGTTGGGTAGTTTTTGATGACTGATTCTATCTCTTAACTTGTGATTGGTCTGTTGAGTACATCAATTTCTTCTTTCCTCAATGTAGGCTGCTTGTGAGTTTCTAGGAATTTGTCCATTTCCTCTAAATTACCGAACATTCCAAAAAGAAGTAACAACAATCCTGTTTAAACTATATCAAAAATAGAAGGAGAAGGAACATTGCCAAACTCATCTTATGATGCCAACATTACCCTAATACCAAAGCCAAACATGCCACAAGAAAATAAAATTACAGACCAATTTCATTCATGAACCTAGATGCTATAATCCTCAACAAAATACTTGTTAATCATATTCAACAACACATCAAAAGAATTATACACCATGAGCAAGGGGGTTTCATCACAGGTATGCAAGGATGGTTCAACATAAAATCAAACAATGTAATACACCGCAAAAACAGATTGAAAGAAAAACATCACATGATCATCTTTACAGAAGTTGAAAAAGCATGCGACAAAATACAGCATGCTTTTTTGATAAAAGCACTGCAAAAGATAGGAATAGAAGGAAACTTTCTGAACATGATAAAGGATATAAATGAAAAACCCACAGCTAACATCATATACAATGGTGAAACCCTAAAAGCTTTTCCTCTAAGATCGGGAACAAGAAAAAGATGCCCTCTATCACTGCTCCTGTTTAGCATTATCTTATAAGTACTTGCTTGATCACTGAGGCAAGAAAAAGATATAAAAGGCATCCAAGTTGGATATGAAGAAGTAAAAATTTCACTATTTGCAGAGCACATGATCCTATACATAGAAAGCCCTGAGAAATCTACAACTAAGCTTCTAGAACTTATAAATGAGTTCAGTAAAGTCACAGGTTATAAGATCAATGCCCAAAAAATCAGTAGCATTTCTTTACACCAATAATGAGCAATCTGAGGAAGAAATCAAGGAAAAAAAACATTTTAAAGAGTAAAAAGGATCAAATACCTAGGAATAAATTTAACTAAAGATGTAAAGGACTTATATACAGAAAACTATACAACATTGTGAAAGGAAATCAAAGACGACTTAAGTAACTGGAAGAATATTCCCTGTTCATGGACAGGAAGACTAAATATCATTAAGATGTCTATCCTACCCAAACTAATCTACAGATTTAATGCAATCCCAATAAAAATAAACAGGGCAATTTTTACTAAGTTGGAAAAACTAACTATGAAATGTATTTGGAAGGGCAAGAGGCCCCGAATACCCAAAGGCATATTGAAAAAGAAAAATGAAATTGGAGGAATCACACTACTTGACTTTAAAACATAACACAAAGCTACAGTGGTCAAAAACTGCATGGTATTGGCACAAGGATAGACATACTGACCACTGGAACCGAATTGAGAGTTCGATGTGGATCCTCACATATATGGTCATATTATATTTGACAAGGCCAACAAGCCAACTCAACTAGAAGAGAATGGACTCTTCAACAAATGGTGCTTGGAGTACTGGATATCCACATCCAAAAGACTGAGAAACACCATCTCACACCTTATACCAAAATCAACTCAAGATGGATCAAAGATCTAAATATAATAACAATACCATAAAGATCTTGGAAGATAATGTAGGGAAGCCTCTACAGGACTTTGAAATAGGAAATGGCTTCATGAAGTTCACATGCAAAGCACAAGCAGTGAAAGAAAAAATAGATAAATGTGATCTCCTGAAAATTAAAACCTTTTGCACCTCAAAGGATTTCATCAAAAAGTGAAAAGGCAGCCTACCCAATAGGAGAAAATATTTGGTAACCATATATCTAATAGGAGCCAAATATCCAGCACATATAAAGAAATCTTGTATCTCAAATATGAAAAGACAAACAACACATTTAAAAATGGGCAAGTGATTCGAACAGACACTTCTCCATAGAAGAAAGACAAATCGCTAGAAAGCACAATAAAAGATGTTCAACATCACTAGCTATTAGGGAAATGCAAATCAAAACTTACGCCCATTAGACTAGCGGCTATTAAAAAAACAGAGGACTACAAGTGTTGGAGAGGATGTGGAGGAATGGAAATCCTCATCCACTGCTGGTGGGTATGTAGAATGGTCTAGTGATTGTGGAGGAAAGTTTGGCAGTTCCTCAAAAAATTAACTACAGGTTTGCCATATGACCCAGAAATTCCACTGCTCAGTATATAGCCAGAAGAACTGAAAGCAAGGACATGAATACATATTTGGAAACCAATGTTCACAGTCACATTATTCACTATTGCCAAAAGATGGAATCAAGCCAAATGCCAACAGATGAATGGAAAAACAAAATATGGTACATACATACAACAGAATATTACTCAGCTGTAAGAAGGAATACAGTGCTAACACACAGAATAACATGGATGAATCTTGAGGACCTTATGTTGAGTGAAGCAAGCCAGGTAATGAAGTACAAATATTACATGAGCTCTCTCTATGAATTAAGCAAATTAACCCAACTTAGAGAGCTAGAGTCTGAAAGATAGGTTTACAGGAAATACAAAGGGAGAGGAAGGTTGTGAGCCAGTGCCCATAAGGGTGAAATCTATAAGGTAGAAATAAGTAGTTGTGCAGTGAAGGGATATGACAGGGGTAAAGGGACAATATTTGGTTGGGCAGTGCAAGCTTGAAAGGGGGTAGGGTGGAGAGGATGGTTTAGACAGTCCATGGAACTTGAGGGAGGGTTGGGGGAGGGAGCAGGTGACCAACGGGGATTGGTGAGTACATGGGTGAAACTACAATGTTGTGAAAACTCTTTTGGCAATATGATAAGGAAGGTTTACTGGTTTAGAGTGTTGGATGGGGGCACATTTCAGACAGGGCACGCTTTGGGCAGTCTTCTACAGAATGTGTGAGTGATCATTTTATCATAGTGTATTGCATCAGTAGGGGGAGACCCACATAATGAGTGGGAAAGTGTTGGACTCCCATGCTGGGAAGGCCCAGTATGTTCTCAAACAGAGGGATGGGTGTCTCTTAAGAACATGGGCAGTTCCTAATAGAGGAGGACAGACAAGTGTGTCAAGCCCTCAGTGTTATATCAAATATCTATGAATTTGTCCTACAAGGAGTGAAGCCTGGTGGTTGCCATGGGTCCCAATGGGAAGGGGAGAGAGGAATAGAATGCAGAGGGGGTATTTAGGGGGCAATGGGAGTGTTCTACATGATTTTCCAATGGTGGATAAAGGCCATGTTAAATTTCATTAAAAATGTGTAAAAGCGTATGGTCTAAAATCTAAACCATAATGTAAACCATTGACCATAGTTAGGTTATGTTTCAATATTTGTACATCAGTTGTAACAAATGTACCATCCACATATAAAAAGGTTATTAATATGGAAGGGGAAAAGGGTCAGGATGTTGGTGATAGAGGAGTCCCCTATATTCTGTATGTGAATATACTGTGACCTAAAATTTCTTTGAAGATGGAATCATAAAAAGTAAGACACTGGGGGAGGAAATGGAAGAAAGTGTCACTGTACATACAGGAAAACAGACATTACAGTGAAGAAAGGAAAATGTCAAAAAAATTTTTTTTAAATCTTTTTCATTTTTTAATACCCCAATTTTTTGTTACTTTATTTTAGTTTTAGTTTTTCTAAATTATCATGTATTTTATTTCTTACATTTAAAACTATCATTATTTCATTTTCCTATTAATTGAAATTGGCAATATTCATGGCTTCATATTTTAAGAAGTTTTGGGTCACAGAAGGTTTACAACTATGGCAGGGGAAGATCTTTGTTTTGGGGTGTCAGTGATGGGGGATACATGGGAGGAAGTTCACTTGGGCATACGTATAAGGTATATAAATATATTCAAATGTTCATGGGACATTGCCACAGTGGGAAGAGATTCACACAACTAAAGGATTATTGAATTGCCATCCTGGGAGCTCTGCCATATTCTCTAATGGAACAGCAACAATCCCCCAAGTACAGGGGCAATGAGTAGGGAAGAAGGATGGTCCACTGATGGGCCTTTGATATTGAAGACTATGCTTCTGAGCCTTTTGCTCTTGAATTTGCAACTTAGCCTAGTGTTGTAGAGTGTGTAAAAGTTACCCCTTGAGAACTTCCATCTTGCTCAAATGTGGCCTCTCACTAAGCCAAACTCGGTATATGAATGCATTACTTTCCGCCCATTATGGGAGACTCCTGGTAACGAGGGATTACTACCAAGCACTGGTTGCTGATGCAACTGGGGAAAAGATCTTGAATAAAAGGGGAAAAGGTAAAGACAAATGAGTTTATATGGCTAAGAGACTTCAAAGTGAGTCAGGAGATCATCAGAGAGGTAATACTTATGCATGTCTCAGGAGGAGACTACCCCAAACAGTGGAACTCCTGAGGGCTCTAGAGAAACCTAGGTCCTATGGTCATTGCAGATAATTACAGAGTTTGGTGACTTGCCAGTGGGCCCTACTTTGGAGCTTGTGCTCCCAAGTGTGACAGAGTTGGACTTATACGTGACTTCTCTACACATGCCTCTTCTGAACCTTTTATTTGAACTTATAGTTGGTGTTGGATTTGGTAGGTGTATGTCCAAGACACTTGAATCTCTAGGCTGTTCATGTGCCAGTTGGGCCCTGAGCCTCAGTGGAATTGTAACACCTACTCTCCAGTTCATTGGACTCACCCAGGACAACTAACAATTGGTGAGGATGGACAACCACCACAACAAGGAACCGAGAGATTCTACAACTTCAAGCAAGAGAATCACATCCATCAGTCATATGGGATTGAAGTCCCCTCTCAATTAGACATGGAGTGAGCATCACCATCCCAGAATCTGAAGGATTGGGGAATAAAATATGGACTAGAATGGATGTAATGGTATTCTACTATAGACTTATTGTGATTCTAGCAATGGAAGAAATTATATCATTGATGTGGAGACAGTGGCCACTAGATTTGCTGAAGTCAGCGAGAGGGAATAAAAGGTGTAATATAGGGGCATTTTCATGACTTGGAATTGACCTGAATGACATTGAAATGACAGACACAGGCCATTATATATCCTGCCATAACCTGCAGAATTGAGTGGAAGAGAGTATAAAGCAAAATGTAAACTAAAATCCATCTTTAGTGGCAATGCTCCAAAATGTGTTCATCAATTGCAATGAATATACCATAATAATGAAAGAAAGTGTTAATGTGGGGAATAGTGGGAAGTCTGGGGAGTGGGGCATATGGGAATCCCTTATATATATTTTTTTAAGTAACATTTTATTTAATTTAAGTATCTTTTAAAAATAAATTAAAAATATATTTTAAAAAAACAGTCAGTGGGTTTCTCCTTCAAGGTGCTGATAGTCTTTAAATGTCTCATTTCTGTTATCATTTTCTCATCCTCTTTCCTACACACTCAATGCAGGCATGAATCCTGATTCTGGAGTTCCAGAGGGTTGCTAGTCTAGGAAGTGTCTGTAGAAAGACAGGCATTTCATTCTTGATCAGCTTGTGTGGGGGGGGG
>JAQZBX010088033.1:0-12793 GCA_029593785.1 Cabassous unicinctus | reverse complement strand
TGCTATATTAAAAAAAAAAAAAGAGAGATTGGGAGGAAGTAGTGTTTAGAAAGGTAGAAGGAAAATCTTGAAATTAAGAGAAGAGAGTATTCAAAGGACAGTTACTTGCTGCTGACAAGATCAAGTAAGATGATGCTTACAAAATGTTCCCTGGGCTTAGCAATATGGAGATCATTGGTGTCCTCAGTGAGAAATGTTCATGGCATGGAGACCAAAATGGAGGAGGCTAAGGGGTGAGAGGAGAGAAAATGGAGGGAGGAAGCTGAGTATTTTATTAGAGAAGTCTTGTTTTAAAGTTGACACTAAAGAGCATGGTAGCTGAAGGGAGATGTAAAGTCAAGGAAGTTTTGGATGATGTGTTTGTTCTTTTTAAACATGGGAGAGACCTGAAAATGTTTAAATTCTGTTGGGAAGGATCCAGGAGAGAGATATGGAGAGGGAAAAAGAGATAATCAGTCTTGTTGAATAATGATATAATCTTTCTTTGAGGTTAATAGAGCTCAATTTCATGTAACAACACAGTTAAAAAAAATTCTTCACAAGTGATCTTCCAATTCAAGCTTGACCATTGTGTGGGACAGGTGTCTTGCTGCCTTCTAGGGCCAACCCTTCTATTTTCAGATGGTTCTAGCTATATTGGGTGAGTGACAGGAATCAACAGGGAAGATTGATTATAAAATGAGACGTAATGTTGCTCTTATAGAATAAAGTCTCTCAGCTTTCTTAAATAAATTTTCAAGCAATCTTTGTTTAGTTATTCCCTTCATCCTCAATTCTAGAAGAACGCAGTGCTGCCACTTTCTGAGCCTTGACTTTCAGCTTCAAAATGTTGTTCCTGTCTATTTTTATTCTTTCCATCCTTGCTGGGTACCATTGAAAAAATGCCCTTTAAAATTCTCCTTTACATGGGATTTTGGTTGTGACACGGGCTCGTTCTGCTCGTTTTATACTCCCACCCCCTGAGAATATTTATATAAACTGTTTTACGTCCCTTTACTCTTATGGTTACCCTCCTGGCCCTTATCAGTGTCTGACACTAGAGATAAGACTATATGAGCCAGCTGCTACTAATAAGCCATTTCTTTCTTCTCCAGCATGAGGAGGCATGTTTTGGGAACCTATTGGCTTCATATGGCTGTTATGAGGATTAAATGTGTAAATGCATGTAAATCACTGGGTACAGTGCCATGCACACAGTAGGAGCTCAAAAAAGATTTGCCATCCCATCTTTCTTTCCCCGTCCCAAGAATGTGACTTAATTTTGTTTAATCAAACTCTATTATTTTATTTTATTTTATAAACTTCTGCCTGTCTTTCCAGCCTATTGTTACCTCTTTGTATCCTAATTGTCAGATGGCATATTAACTCTCCCACCCAGCTTCAAAGGTCTGCAGATTTTATTCACCAAGTCACTGGAATTCTCTTTTCAGTCATTGATGAAAATTGTGACTGTGATAGAATAAAAGATACCACGAAGCCTTGCTATACTTTACAGACATTCAGAAAGAGTAGGTCTGTAACTTTCTCTGTAACTCATATATGTGAAATTATTTAGCTGAGTCTGGGCATGGTAAGATGCTATCTCTAATTCTTATAATTTTTATTACTCTAAGTACAAATCAGTTTTGTTTTTTTTAAAACCAGAATAGCAGTTATTTTAACTTAGGGTCTGTGGAGATAATCCAGGGAGGCTGTGAATTTGGAAGAGGAAAGAAAATTGTAATTTTCACACTTATAAATGGAAATTTAACATTATATTCAATTATAAATGTTAGAAATAAATGAAACTGTTAGCAATTTTGTCACATTAGAAATCAAACATTTTTATATCAAACATTTTAATACTATATTACAGGTATATTTTTATACCGTATTACAGGTGTATTTAATATACCTTAAATATTATTTGTACTTATTCCTTCTTCAAAATTATAGTAGTTGTCAGATCTGTAATATAATATATTACTTAAAAAAGTACAGATACTATATAGCAATTTTAAAAATATTTTCACAACTTTGCTTAAATTTAAATGAATTCATGATTTTAAAAAAGCCTCTTGAAATCAGACTTATCTAGATAGCCCTTTCTATTTATATAAGTTAACTTTGAAGTTTTGGGACTTAGGAAACCTTTGTTAGACTGCTTTGCTAACTTACTGTTTTTATATTAGGCTATCAGGATGCTGAAACACAATGATGTTGAAGTCACATTTTAATTCAGGGCTTAGCAGCCGGAGGTTCAAGTTACCTTGGTATGGTTAGTGAAATAAGACTTGGTTTTATGTTAATTACAATTTAAAGCCCTTCAAGATTATTTTCTCCCTGGAACATCTCTTGGTACCCTTTCCCCCTGCTGCCCTTGGGCCAAATTTGTGTGGTGCATTTGGCTTTGTCACTGGTGGGTGTCTGAAAGCTCTTTCCCTCGGGTCAGCAGTGGAGGTTGGGCAGAGACCGAGTCTGAGGTCAAGTTTCTTGCCTTGGACACCTTGGAACACTGCTAGTGTTAAAGCTCTAGTGCCAGTTCTTGCTGAACTGACCTGAACTTGATACTTTAGTTTTATATTGCCTAAAGCAGGTCTGCTAAGTTTGCTTTAAAAACTTAAATAAAGGATGAAGTACTCAATTTTCAGTGCAGTAGGCTACCACTCCTTTTGATAGATCACTTCATGGTGCATTAGAGGCTTTCGCTGATCTCATTGATGCTGAGAGGAGGTTGTTTGGAAGTGGGACTACATTTTCCTCAGGTTTTTGGGGGGGTAGGAGGGCAGATAGGGACATTTTAATCCATGAAAACAACTGCTCGGTTCTGTTGACCCACATACATTGTCCTCTTTACCTCTTTATTTACCATGTTCCTGACAGGTGGTGGTTCCTCTGCCAGAATACCTCATGTGATGAGGAGTGCTTTGCTTAATGAAACAGCCTACATCATTGTTAATAATAATAGTCATAATGTTTACTAAGTGCTTCCTATGTGTCATGCACTATACTAAGGACTTTGTGTGTTATTTATGTAATCTGAAAGCAACCCTGTCAGTGGTATCTACTATAATTAACTTTGTTTTACAGATGAGGAAACCAAGAGTCATAAAGGCATAATAACTTGTTCAAGTCCTAGCCAGTACATGGCAGAGTTGGAGTCTGAACCAAGGCAGTCTGACTCCAATGCTCAGGCTCTTGAATCTACTTTATTAATTCTGTCTATTGGATTAAAGCAATTTCAGAAGTGCTTCACTAGTAAACTAGTAGCATCTGGTGCATTACCTAGGTTTACCATGTTGACAGCTGTGAAGCCAAACAAGCATATCTCCCATTGACTTTGGTATTTTATTATTTGAATATTCTAAATGCAAAAATTTTAATGTTATGTTTATTTATGTTTATAGGGATGCTTCCTTTGGAAATTGCACTTACAATCTCACCATCCTCGACTGTTTACAGGGAATCAGGAAGGTAATACCAGTTCTCCTTGCTGTAGTTGACACAGTTTAAAAATATGAGAGAGGAATAATCTCAATGTTCTTTTTTGTTGTTGGAGAGAAGAGAGCAGAAGGCTCTTCACTTGTAGAAGGATGATTGATTTGTAAAATATATAGGGCAAACTGAGGGATAACTCTGTGACGCTTCATGGTAGCCAGCTGGGCCTCCCTTTCTCATTTAAGCTGTTTTCTGGGGCAGATTTATCACTTCTCCCTTCTGCTGTGGCTGTGGTACTGCTTTGTTACTGTTTAGCTTCATTATTAGACTGGATCTCGATGTGGGAGAGACAGGAAATTATCTAAGCCACTGTTCTCCTCTATTAGTGTGGAGGAGAACATGTCCACATTGGTTTTCTGATTGTATATTATTAGACATCCATGAAGTAGTTTGTAGGCCAGATATTATATCCCATTTTTGCAAATGAGAAAACAGAAATGCAGAGTTTGAGTTATTCTCTCAAGGCCACAGGGAGTTATCAGGAGAGCTAATTCTAACTCATATTTCCTAATCCAACATAGAGTTCTTTCTAATATCTTATCAGCACAAAGCATAAATCACTGGTTCTCAAAGTGAGTGGACTTGTTAGAAACGCAAAATCTCAGGCCCTACCCTGGACCGACTGAATCAGAAACTCTGGGGGTGGGACCCTGTAGTCTCTTTTTGAACAATTCCTCCAGGTGATTAGATGCACACAAAAGTTTGAGAACCAGGTCATAATTATTTACTTATTTAGGTATAAAATGGGGAAGTTAATCTAAAAGGTCTCTGAGAACTTTTGGAATATGCTTTCAAAACATGAATTTTCAACCTGAGAAGTCATGCAAGCTATACTGTGGGTTCTAATGATGATTCAAAATACATAATTCCATCGTGGACCTATAGCCATGATTTTTCAGTCAGGAATTACATAAGCCATAGGCACGGGTCATCACAGACTATAAATGTAGTAAAAGCAGTGATTCTAGCTCTAGTTTCTGTTCTGTGATGCAGTAGAAAACCTGCTGTGTTATATTTTGAGTGGAGAAAATTCGGATGATAAATATGCTCCAGGTTTTATGCTTATTTCTGATTTTGATATTTCATTTTAAAATGAATTTAAATACCATATGTCTTTTAAAAAGTTTTCAAATATTTTCCCATCCATTTAAAAAACCATAGAGATACTCTAGCCCGCCCCCTGCAAACAATATCACCAACGTGCAGTTCCAGTAATACCAGTTAAGAGCGCTTATGGAGATAGAACCCAGTATGTAACCCACAATTATGGCATTTAAAAAATATATACCTGAAGGAAAAAATATAATTTGTTATCACTATTACCGTTGTTTTACCCTTTCCTCCCCTCTGCTATAGGCCATGTCTTTTATAACAGTTTATGAAATTCAGAAAGAGTTCATACTAGAATGTTCCTGCTTGTTATTATAGTAACTGGTGACTTAGTAGAGAAATTTATGACTCTGTCCTATTGTAGAGGAAAGATGTGACTTTATTCATAAGGTCACCTGTAAACTTATTGTTTAGCCAAATGTTAGGGATTATTTATAGATGAGATGTTAGAGAATCTGATATTAGATTGTTTATCATGTCTTTAGGCAACTGAGGCACATTGCCTGTACTGTACATAATGCATCGTATTCTGGGCTATTTTTGTAGCAAAGAGTGTGCTCCTAGGAATGAACAGAGTATGGGAACATTTTGGCCTTTTTAGAAAGCATATTTTTCTTATTTTGGTGTATTAACGTTGTCATGAGCATAGTTCATATGTTATGTAAACTACTATATAGAGACCCACACAAACATGCATTTAAATAAAGAGATAGGAAGGAAAGTGGATAATTCTGAACGAACTTTTTTTCTCACTATATTCTTCACATATGGATGAACTTAAGTTTCTTTGTTTAAAGGGAAATAATTTTGGGAGAGGATATAGCTCAAGCAGTTGAGTCCCTGCTACCCACATGGGGGGGTTGCCAGATTCGGTCCCTATTGCCTCCTAAAAAACAAAAAAGAAAACCAACAACAAGCAAACAAATGAGGAAACCAACTCAGGGGAGCTGATGTGACTCAGTGGCTGAGTTCCGGCTTCCCACATACGAGGTCCAGGGCTCATTTCCTGGCCCCGGTACCATGAAAAAAGGGAAACAATTTAAATAACGTCTTCTGCTTATTCTATAGGGTTTGTCTAAACCAATGTTGTCAGATTTTAGCATCTATAAGAATTACCTAGGGGGGAGCAGATGTGGCTCAAGTGGTTGAGTGCCTGCTTCTCACATGGGAGGTCCCAGGTTTGGTTCTTGGTGTCTTCTAAAAACAAACAAAAAAAAACCCAAACAAGCAAACAAATGAAAAAACCAAGCCAAGGGAGCTGATGTGCCTCAGTAGCCTGGGCCCTAGCCCCAGAGATTCTGATTTAATAGTTCTGGGATGGGGTTTAGGAATCTTATTTTTTAACAGTTACCCTAAATGTTTCTAATGTAGGTGGTTTATGGTCCACAGTTTGAAAAACAGTGGTCTCTAAAGCATTTTCAAAGATGTACTGGAGCTTGGCTTAATAGTTTCATCTATTTTTAATGACTATCATGTAAATTTTAAAAGTACCTGTGGTTTAGTATTCTGTTAAAATCTGTATAGCTTCATCTGTATAGCTTTATAAAATAAGTGACTCTTTGTCTTCTTCAAAATATGAGATCTGAGCAAGATGGATAATTTTTTAAAGTTCTAAGTGATTAAGTTACAAACAGGAGTAGGACGTTTTCTTTGTGTTGTTAAATATATCACTTCTTTCTTCTAAATTGTAAGAGCAGTCAAGTGCACTTTTACTTTGTCAGAAACTATCATTATGAAACAAATTCTTCCAGAGTAGAGTTTTAGGAACAAGAAAGGGCCTATTAATTACAAATGCCCTTTCTCCTAAGTATCTCATTAATGATAAAAGAACAAAACCTACTTAAAATAATTGCTTTTTTTCCCTGAGAAGTTTATCACTATTTTATATTCTGTCATAGTTATCAAATAATTGCATAGTCTTCAGTACGTTTAAACTATAAACTTGTCAATATGTAGCATTTACATGCATAAATATTTTTACATACAAAATTAATATAAATTAGAACTCAAGGAGCATATTTTATGAGACATATTTTCATGTTATTCTAAGTGTTCATTCTTACATGTAAGACGGTCTCAAGGTAAAATTTCTAATGTTATAAGGTAATTTCTAGGTATGCATTAAAAATAAAGATTTTATGCTTTTTCTTCCAAGTCAATGAGGATCATTTTCTGAGCAAGAGTTCCAGGAAAGGCTAGTGGACTTCTATCAGTTTAGTGTGGAAAAACTAATTCAAATTCTGCTTTTAGGGATTACAGCATGGATTTTTTGACTTTGAGACATTTGATGTGGATGAATATGAGCATTATGAGGTTTGTACACTTTAATTTTTTATAAAATATAACTTCATGTTGATTAAATTGATTTTTCTTTCTAACACTCAGGTATTGCAAATTGAGTGGCTGCTAAATAAAAGCATTCTAGCTTTCTATAGTTTTCTGTAATTGATAGTATTATCCTTTCAGCTTTACTTATTGCCTTTTAACCAGGAGTCACCAAAATTTTAGTTTGGGAAAATGCTATCTATCTATCTATCTATCTATATCTATCCATCCATCTAAATTTATTAAAAATTTATTGATGATCACTTTGTTCCTTTAATTTATAAAACAAAATAATTTCAAAGTATAGTTTGGTAGTGAAATTAAAAGTTAATTTTCTTTCAAAATTCAGGTTTTGTTTAAAATGAAACTGTATTTGTGCATTATAATATTATTGACTACATAAATTTTATTTTAAAAAAAGCCTGAATTTATTTAGTTTTAAGATCTAGCTGATTTTTTTTTAATCCCATGGCACCATTACAGAGCTTTTGAGTACTGCCTTGCTCTGTGATGTGGCATTTAGGCAAAAACTGTCTAAACTAAGTCATGTTAAAAGGAGATGAAGAAGAATACTGAGTAGTGTAAGGGAGAGTCTAGAAGTAGTTAACTTTTATGCAAGTGAGCTTGTCTGTTGGATTTCTCCAGAGCAGTTATAAAATTTATTGCCATTTCTTGCAAAACAAGAGGTACGCTCACATTTGGGCTCCAGTTCAGGGTATGTCCATCTGGATATCCTGCCTGCATGTTAAATTAACATATGTCTGAAAAGAAACTGATTTTCTTCACCTTCTGCTTTATCTGTGTTCATAGCATCACCTTCCTACTATTCACCTAGGTTCTAGACCAGGAACATCTCTTTTCTCTCTAATCCAAAACGTGTTCAAATTCCTGTTTCTGGTGCTCCTGGGCCTGTCACATCTCTCCTTTCCTTTGTGCATATGTCCTTTCCCCTAGTTCAAGTCTCACTTCCTGTCTCATGGACTGTGATCCCAGTCTGATCCAGGCCCCTCTCCTCTCAGGCCATCTTTCACACACCTAACTGAGCCATCTTGAAATAGAGCTCTCATCTTGTCTTGTTCATGGTCCCAGCCTGCCTGTAACTCCCATTGCCCTGCTGAAATGAGGATAAACCCCTCTGTCCTGGCATTCTTCGCTGTGGATGAGCTCCAGCCCACCTTTGCAGGCCCATCTCCTGTTTCTTTGCTCAATGCACCCTGTGGTCCAGCCCTGCTGACCTGTTTACTTAGCTGTTTCTTGAATGTCTCCATGCCCTGACTGAGCTTGCTTTCCGCTTGATGCTTATCTCCTTTGACCTTCCCCTCCTCCATTTCCTGTATGTTCAAGTCCTCTACAGATCATATCTCACTCACTGAGGTAAAAAATATTCTCTTTCCTTCAATTTCACTATTTGTACTTTCCACTTTCCTTACATTATGGCTTTTTGTGTACAAGCCATATTTTTCTTTATTAGATTGCAAATTCTCTGTAGATGGGATATGACCAGATGGAAAACTTATACTTTGTTCTAGATAGAAAGACTTAACGTTGTAAAACTGCCACTTCTCTCAAAGTTAATAAATTTAATGCAATATATTAAAATCCCCAAAGCATTTTTTTAAAATCATAAAAACATTAATACTTTGACATTTTTATTAGTGGCAA
Source organism: Cabassous unicinctus (assembly GCA_029593785.1). NCBI lineage: Eukaryota > Metazoa > Chordata > Mammalia > Cingulata > Chlamyphoridae > Cabassous > Cabassous unicinctus. Next base: position 4,219 of record JAQZBX010088033.1, on the reverse strand, counting down.
AGAAAAACAAATCCCCCCCCCAAAAAAAAGGAAAGAAAAAGAAAAAAACTGAAAACAAAGGAAATACACATGAATAAGAGGGAAGTTTGAATAACCTGTAATACATACACACCATGGAATCTTACATAGTCATTTAAAAAATGAATCTGAGCCATATTAGTTATCTTGGAATGATTTCTGTAGTGCATTGTTGAGAAGAGAAACAAGATGCAGAAGAGTGCTTGCGGGGTATGATCCTCCCCTCATTAAAAAACAAATAGTAACAAGACCCCCCTCCCATATATGTATATGTATGTCTGTGTTATATGTGCAGAGGTAATTTACTATGAAGCTATTAAAGCTTAAACTTTAGAGACTCTCCACTTTTTTGGGCCCTTTTTAAGGTCCTATCCTTAATTTTGTATTTGTAATTTTGTATTCTTTTCTTAAAATAAGCCCCCAAGTTAGGTATGTTTCAGGTCCCTCCAAAACCTGGACCACTACCCCATGTATATGAGCATGGAGAAAAATATGGTTTCTAGCACAGTTTATAGCAAAACACTAAGACCATTTCAATTAAAGGAGAGATTTGGGGTGGAAGATAGAGAGGAAGAGGAAGGTGCAAATAACACAAGAGAAAAACTAGTTGAAGTTTTACTTATTCTTTCATCTTTTTTTAAAAAAAAGTTTTACGGTAATATTGAGCGCTAGTTGAAAAATCTGTTGAAAAACCTGAAACAGACAATATTATTTCATTCTTGCAGACAAACAAAAATCTGGTAGGAATGTGGTCAAACCGTTCCCTGTAAGCAACCACCACCATCTCTACCACCACCCATGTAATGGGAGAAGAGCAGTTAGTTGCTGAACATTTGAAATTTTCTGTCAAGTAACTAATATATTGAGAATGGTATATCCAGACTATCTGAAAGCCTATAAAATAGAAAATCACAAATAGAAGTTTGCTTGACAGGTTGTAAGCATTCCATAAATGTATGTTTAATGGATAAAAATGAGTAAAGGAACTCTCTTCCCAACAATCTCTTGGCCAAAACATTTTCTGTCATTAACTTCTCTTATTGTTTTCCCTGCTTTAGTGAGCATGACATTTGGGAAGCTTGTGAAATAGCTAAATTCATGTGTTTTATTTGTTACAACAATGTCAGTGGTTTTCCAAGTAAAATTGTATCATATCCACAGTAATTTTTGAGAACCTAAACCTTAGGTTCTTGACTGAACTACATTTAATATATAATATGGCTCAAGAAAAAGCCTATACCAATGATTCTGCACCTCTGTGTGAGATTTAAGGAGAATTTTATGATAAGAATACTACTTCTAAATGCTGTCAACAACAAGGTGAGCAAAACTTGGGAAATACTTGTTTTATAAAGTCTACAGATAACCTCTGCTCATTCTACCAAAGGTTATATCCATTTTAATTCTGTGATTCAAGGAGATCTATAGCAGTGCTGACTAATAGAAATATAATGAGATCCATATAGATATTAAAAATAGTCTAGTAGCCATATTAAAAAAAGTAAAAAGAAAAAGGTGGAATTAATTTTAATATATTTTATTTAACCCAGTGTACCCAAAATATCATTTTAACATGTAATAAATGTAAAAATTATTAATGAGGTAGTTTTACTTTTTAAAAAATAAGCCTTCAAAATCCAATGTGTAGTTTACACATAGCACATATCAATTTGGACTAGACACCTTTCGAGTGCTCATTAGCCACATTTGGGCCAGAGTGTGGATTTTGCAAGGACAGTCTTGACAATGCAGTATCAAAATATATCAGAATGAAATAAAGCTTAGGATAAGCAGTATAGGTTATAACTCCATGCATCTGGTGATCTAATTGTTCACGTGAGAGTTAATTTCAAGGTCTGTCATATTTAAAAGGATCTTGCTCTATTTTTCACATGACTTTCCAGTGGCCCAATGTATTAATTATTGATAAACAACAACATCTTGCAAAAGTATTTTCCAAAATGTGGTCTCTCAGGTCCTTTGCCAAACTGTTGTGGAACTGTGCATTCCTCACATTTGCATTGATCCAAACAGATAAAATTCTGGCAGCTTTTCGTGAAGGTGTGGTAAAGTAACTGCAAGATAGTGGTCCAAAAGTTTCCACTAGGAATCAATGTCAAAACATTTTGGTACTTTTACAACAACTTAACTGTCAGTTTCTTAAGGTGTTCTCAATGAATTTGAGAAAGTAGAGAGTGACCACTCCATTGGAATCTAGCCATTGATTAATTCCCTTGAAATATAGAAATAGACCTTTTGCTGTAGGGGGAAACAATGAAGATGAACCAACCTGAGTATTCAATCAGACCATGTACCCAGATATGAGGAACTGTACTCTCCCCAGTGGTAAAGCTTAGTGGTTAGTGCTTATGTAAGCTAATGCTCTGCTTGTAAGACCCTGAAGAGTCCATGTGCAGAATCTGTCATCAGTTAGCTTTTTTCTCTTCTTTTTTGGAGAATGGACCTTCCCAAACAGGACCTTGTGTAAACTACACCCATCATTAATGTTTTTTAAATTTATTTTTTTTTTAATTTTTAGGAGGTACTGGGGATTGAACTCAGTACCTCATACATGGGAAGTGGGCGCTCAACTATGTGAGCTACACCCATTCCCCAATGTTGCTATTCTTAAGCAGTTATTATTCCTCAAAGGGAAGTTGAGCCTGTGTCTTTAGTTTGTTATTTTAGTTGTCGCTGAAAGACTTTCCACTTTTTACCAGAGGCCTTGCCATTTTTGATGATGTCTTTATGTTGGCAAATGTAGAAGAAATATTTTTGACTTCTTTCTTTGAACTATTTTCTACCTACCAGTATCTTTTTTCCATAAACCATTGCACTTTTTTTGGGAAAAAAAAATGCTTTCTGTGAAATTGTCTCTGTCAGAATAAGGATATTTTTCAGTATATTAATGTATTGTTGACTTGACTCTATGCTTTTACATGCTGCCATACTTGGGGGCCTCCTCTTTATGACTGGTTACCTGATGTGCATTGTTAGAACTTCACGAGGCTACTTCACGACTCTTCTTTTCATGCCTGATGACAAAAGGAGAAATTACCGCACAGGGATTTCTTTTATTTTTCTCATCTTGGCACACATAGAAAATGATATTTGCTTTGTGACCTGTGATAATACCTAGCAGCTGTTGGTTACTGGCCTGGAGACCCTAGCTGCCCCAGTCCTTGCCCAGATAGCTCCATTCTGCTGCACTTGTTGGGAAGCTTTATTCTACAGAAATAATGATGTGCAGACTAACTTTTGTTATAACTTAAGAAGTCGTAATATAATCTCTATGGCCTCAAATTTATAATTTTTCACCTATCCATTAAGTGCCTCCTATTTGCCCTCTAGGTATGCTACTTCCAATTTTTTTTTTTTTTTTTTTTCAGAAGGCTCATTATAATTTCATTTGTAGAGTTGGAGCCTTTGTACTTGTTACTTGCTATCAAGAATCCGTATATTCTTGTGCCTCATTCAGGCATACCTTGGTGATATTGCAGTTCTGTTCTAGACCACCCCAATAAAGCATCGCAATAAAACATGAATTTTTTGGTTTCCCAGTATATATAAAAGTTATGTTTATGCAATATTTTAGTCTATTAAGTGTGCAATAGCATTATGTCTAAAAAAACAATGTACATACCTTAATTTAAAAATAGTTTATTGCTAAAAAATGCTGACCATCACCTGAGCCTTCAGCGAGTCATAATGTTTTTGCTGGAGAAGGGTCTTGCCTTGATATTGATAGCTGCTAATTGATTGGGGTGGTGGTTGCTGAAGGTTGGGGTGGCTGTGGCCATTTCTTAAAATAAGACAGCAGTGAAGTTTGCTGTATGGATTGACTCTTCCTTTCATGAAAGATTTCTCTGTAGCATACAATGCTGTTTGATAACATTTTTACCCACAGTAGAACTTCTTCCAAAATTAGTCTTCTCAAACCCTGCTGTTGCTTTATCAACTAAGTTTATGTAATATTCTAAATTTTTTGTTGTCATTTCAACAGTGTTCACTGCATCTTCACCAGGAGTAGATTCTTTCTCAGGAAACCATTTTCATTGCTCATCCATAAGAAGCAACTCTTCATCCATTGAAGTTTTGTCATGAGATTGCAGCAATTCAGTCACCTCTTCAGACTCCACTTCTAATTCTAGTTCTCCTACTATTTCTACCCTATCTTTGTTACTTCTTCCACTGAAGACCT
>JAQZBX010088032.1:0-12793 GCA_029593785.1 Cabassous unicinctus | reverse complement strand
AGAGCCAAGATAAGATGCACTTAAAAACCAGATACTGAGGTGGCACAGGAAGCAGAATGCATCTTTCCCACATCAGATGTTCCCAGAATTGAATCCCAATGAAAACAGGAGAAGGATGAGGAGAAAGGGCAAGAAACAGACACAGAAAATTGTCCAGCAAATGGACACGAAACAGCAAAAATGTGTGTGTGTGGGGGGAGTTAAAATGGATATTTTAAAAAAGAATATGTTCTCTGGCCCTCTCTCTGCATATAATATTAACCTGATCATGAAAGTGATAAAATGTGGTAATAAAACCAATGCTAGGAACTCTGGGTTGCTCTTAATTATGGCATGGGTATCTACTGTATAGAAAACTACTGGAGGAGAATTTAGAAACACCAGTGTGGCCCATACTGACCACAATATCAGCCCTTGACAGCCCTGCCTGCAGAAATGTTATAGGAGCTGCAAACCCATGCCTTCACCTCTGTGTCTATGCCATAGGATCAGTCACCTGAGAAGAAAATCTCTCCCAGAGATAAGCGGAGAACTTAATCACTGTCCATAAAAGTTTGTGGGTCAGTATGTGGTCTGTCCCCAGTGCTCCCAGATGGACACATCTGCCTCTTCTCCACATGTTCTTCCTCTGGCCCTAGATGGAAAACTGTGACAGAGGTGTGCTACCCTTTCTTATTTCTGGCAAGTTTAGCACCCAGAGACCTGACCCTCTGAACTATCCTACCTCAACCCAGTGAATACCTCTCTAGGTGCACCCACAGCCTCAACCTGTAGCTGTGACATAATCTCCTCAGGTGACCAGGTGATCCACCCAGGCTAGGATGCCCAGAGCCTGGAGGCAGCACTTTGTTCTCTGTCAGTATGTCCATAGCAGATACATGGCCATGAAAGATTGTTGATACTTCACTTCACTGGGCCTCTCCCTTTAACCATGTTCTTTGGATAGGTATGTGTTTTCTTTTGAGAATGAGGCTTGTAGATCAACAGGGCACCCTCAGGAAGCTCTCTTGATGCTTAAGATGTGTGCACTCTTGGGTCTGCTCCAGTTTTTTCAAGCCCATTACTCATGGTGCTAAGTCTCTGCTGAGGCTGTGATTCCCAGGAAACATGCACCAAGGCAAAGGTGTTCACATACTAGCCTGGGTCATCTACAGCCTGGAATTTGGGGGCCAGAGACACTTCATCCACATGTGGCTCAAGAAACTGCTTTGACCCAGATCTCTGCCAGTGATGTCCCAAGATGGACAAGGACCAGTGCAATTTCACCACACTGGCATCCCTTGAGACTTGCTACCTCAGTTACCTGGAGATTTCTCATTCTATGTTCACTGTTGACATGTGCTTTGGGAGTATCAAAGGTATTAGGAAGTTGGGTGACCTTGCCTGTAAAATAAAACTCCTCAAGTATTCCTGGATTTTTCATCATGTCATTTCTGAGACAGTGGCAGACACCAACACAATAGAGCCTGCATATAGATTAGGACACATAGAGGAAAGGCAGCAAACATCAGGGCAGCCCCCAGGATCTCCACTAAGTTCTTTGCCTCCCATGCAGCTTTTATGCAATTTTTTCCTGAAAGTTCTTACTTGGTATGTCATTTACACAATAGTAATATAAATTATATCAAATTTATACTACTCTGGCTAAGTGTATATAGATGACTAAGTGTATCAGGGTCTTGATATAATGTACTATCTTAATGGGTTGATTAAATATATTCAGAGTGATTCAAAATCTATAGGCAGTTATTTGGTGACAAATCTATATTATCAGTTTCATATAGGCAGAGTGAAAATAACTTTTAACTCATGCAAACTTATAGTGATTAAAGATAGAACTCATGAATTTAACTTTCATGCAGAATCATATGGTCTATGCAGAACATGCAATCCATGATGGTTGGGCATTTAAGCAGATATTATTATTATCTGTGATTACAGTGCTTCGAGTTGGAAATTTTTTGTCTAAATTTTGATATGTCTACTTGTACTATCCAGATAAGGAACATTTGTGCTATGTATAAAATCTCATTGATGACAGATGCATCCAACAAGTCTTATTTATGTATGTGCAACATATAGTCACAAATCAAGCCTAAATGTTAATGAAGAATAATTTTGGAAGTGGTGTAATGGGGAGATTTGAGCAACATGATTGTGTCTCTTTCAAGCAGAGTTATAGCAGTACATGTTTTTCTAGTAACTGTCTGCTGACATCTGGGGCACTTCCAATATAGGAAGATGGACAAACTGCATGTGCTCCCTAACTGGGACATTCTGCAGACCTATTGTAAATATATGTGATCTTCCAGAGCACTATCCTGGGGATTTTAATATGCAAGATGCAACCCCATGCAGGGAGGAAGGGAACCTGTATAAAGGCAATTACGCTGCCTGCACTATTCAATGCAAGGAAAACTTTGGTGAAAATGCTCTGAATGCTGATGGAACTTGTTATATATATTAAAGGAAGCTGAGTTGGACATTGTCATAGAACCTGCAGAAAATAAAATTTTGAGACATGTGTGACACAAGAAGCTATGTGCAGAAGACTGCAGTTTGTCAATATCACACATCTTCTTGGTTGCAGGATCATGTTGCATTCCATCAGTCTTTCATCTCAGAAGTTTGGTGTTTTGGATTGGATGAACACCATTCAACAGGAATAGCTGATGTTCGGCACATAAGTAATAGTACCTGTGTGCTCTTGTGAAAATGTCTTTTCCATTTATGACTGTTTGCCTGAGAGTACATTCAGTGCATTTATGACTGTTTGCCTGAGAGTACATTTGCAATGATGAAAGAAACTCTCATTGCCAGCAAGGCTGAAACTTTATACTATCTCTAAGCCCAGGCTTTGGTGGAAGTATAAACAGTGGACCATCTCCAAGGGGAATGATGGCAGTTCCACAAGGTCAAGATTCAGTGGTATATTTGAGAGTAGTCTTTGGTTGTATTTATGCCTGAATATTTGTGTTCCTCATATTCCTGGCCACAAATGTACATCTATCACAACTACTAATATTATTGAAATGGAAGGAATGCCAGTGGGAGAAAAGAAGAATAAAAACAATAAGGAATAGAACAAAAAGTTAGTCTATATCCTGATTCCTGTAAGAAGTAATGGTAATACCTAGAGGGAACCTCTGTGGAATAATAGTGTAAAAGAGATGGCAAACTTAAATCAAAATTTAGAGAAGAATGTAAGAAATGCAGGAATCCTACCATACATCATAGGTGGAGTTGGGGATCATTGGCCATTCTGACATCAATTCTCTTTGAGAGATCCGTGACTATAACACTGAAATAAAATTTTAAAAATCACATGTGGGTGTGGTCTACATATTTTTATAAGATGGAAGATGTCTAAACTGAATCTCTCCTGAGGAATCTGGGATTCAGAAAGTACAATGGACAAGGAGCCAGTTATCTCCCGGGTGGTACTAGTGCTCTGGAAGGACATCTTCATTCCTGAGCTGGATCCAGGAAGTGCATCTGGACCCTCACATCCAGGAACAGGGACTGTCATTCCCTAAAACTAGATGCACTGAGAAAACTATTTACCAGTCAGAGGTGCTGCATTGGGGCAGATGAAGATGTCCTCTGCTTTCCAGGATGTCCTGCAATATGAGTTCCCAGTACATGTCTCAAAGGCACTATTTCCATAGAAGGAGGTCACATCAGTTCTGCCTGCTGAGACCTGTGGTTGTTAAATATAGGAAAAAGTGTGTGTATTAATTCTTCCTAATGGTCCCTCCTGTTTCACTGAAAAGTATGTGTGGACCTTACATGTTATTTATATTAATATACTTAATAATTTTATGGTAAAATAATACACACATAAATGCTTGATTAATGCATCCATGAAAATTTAAAATAAAATAAATGCATTAATTAATTGTAAATGGTTTCAGGGATATTACTTGGATAAGTGAAAAATAATCAAATATTGTGAACCTGCTTTTTTATTTTAAAATTTAACTTTTTCTAATGTATACATTGAAAACTGTGTTCTCTGTGTCTGTAACATAATTATAACACCCCATATAATGACATCAGATTTTTTAAGGAGTTTAAAATAAGAACAGGGTTGTGTCCTGGATGTAACAAAGCACAGAGAAAACAAAGAAAAACCCTTGGAAATTGCCCCTGAGGGCATGCCAGGCTTTCCTTCTTCATCCTCTATCCACATGAGCACACAACTTCAGCTTGATGGTATGAGAGGGTTAGTATTCATGAACATACTCAGGATATTAACATGAGTTTAGAATATTAACTACATAAGTTCAGTTGAAAGCAAGATTTGTTTAAACATTCAGCTATTTTCAGAATAAAGGACATGTAAGAGCAAACAAATAATAAACTATACACACAAACTTAATAATTCTTTTTTAATTGTAATTTGCTTGAACCTTAGATACATCATAGCATTGCTTAGAAAAGATGCAATGGCAGTTACATGTTGTGACTGCACCTGTCCCTGGGATTTGGTCCCTGCATGCCACCTGATGGTCATGAGAGCCCCTGCAGCCCAGGCCCCTCCTGTGCCCTGCAGGGGTGGTTTGTGCCTTGGCTCACCATGACTTCCTATCACAATGTGTTGCACCATAATAAGTGGCTGTGTCCTTGGCTTTCATGTTGTTAACCTTTAAATAAACTTCATTATTTGAGGTGTCCCTGGTGATGCTGTGTTGGGTCTGATGAGTTGGGTTATAGAATGCTTTTCCACCAAAAGTCATGGTAGCAACCCACTCCAGCTCCTTTCCTGGAGCCTGGCAGATCCAGATCACACTATTGCTGGTTACAGAGGATCCAGAGAGAGTGCAGTGAGGGACAGGGTCTCCAAGGGCTTTACCAGGCCAGGTTCTGACTCCTGCAGCTGTACCTGGGATAGGACAGCTGAGGGCAAGGAGAAACACAGTGAGTTATGTTCCCAGATGCACCATCCCCTTTAACTTCATGTCTGAATCTTGAAACACTCACATCTGGGAGCTGACACCAGAAAGAAGAAGAACAAAGGTTTCATGTTCTTGTGGATGAGGTCCATGAAGCACAGGAAATATTTTACAGAATGACGAGGGACCTGAATTTAATGAAATATGTGCTGTGTTTTCATCTGTTTGCCGCTGTGGTAATTTGCATCTGGGAAGTTACTCTATATAAGATGAAAGGGGATGAAGCGAGGTCCCTGTCTTAGGGGCACCCTGGTAGGAGGATGCTGGCTGAGCCCTTGAAGAACTCAGGCCTCTCCCTGGTGTGCCCCTCCATTGCCAGATTGGAGAAATGTTCAATGATGTGGTCAGGCAGCCAGATGCATGAAGGATCATGGATGGCTCTAAGAATTTGGTCATTGTGCCCCTGCTCCCAAGGATACGTCCATAATGGTATAAATATACAGAATGCTTAATATGTTTATGTTCCTGACAATTTTGTTTTTCACAAATTCTGGTTGTTTTTCAAGGTTTCAGTGGATGGAAGGGTATTTGGCTCCACCTTCTCCACTTTGCTGAAGTCATTCCTCAGTAGTTACTTCGTGAGTGTAATTTTAGTAAATTGTCAGGGATGTTACATATTTTCATTACTGTTATTAAGGTTATTATACCCATAGGAGCAAGAAAAGACCTGTGTGTGCCTTTACTTCTGACCACCATGAATGCATAAAGAACATCTGAACTTCTCATGTCCCTGATACATCACACACAAATTGGAAAGGTCAACCACCCTCAGTCTCAGTAACTCACCTATACATTTATCAACTTAGATACATTTCCTCTAAAAGTCCTACTCCTCCTTATTCTATCTTAAACAGACCTTGAGTGCAGCATTTAAATAATATTGGTGTTGTGGACTGAATAGTAAAGAAGATAAAGGCACACATCACTAGCACAGAGAGATTTGGAGAGACAGTGATGTGAGGTGATCAGTACTCCAACTGGACATTGACATCACCAATTTTGTTGGGATGATTTGGGAATTAAGAGAATATCAGCAGAAAAGTTCCAAGTAATCCCTCAGTAATGGAAGGTTAGGAGAGATGGTGGTGTGAGAGAAGTTGAGTGACAGAAGGGTGTAGCTGTATGGGGTAAGCCAGGAATGCACACTAGATTTGATGGGGCTGTGGCATAAGTATTTTGTCACATCAAGGCACAATGAAGAAAGGAATTTTACCACTTCTTTCTGAAGCTTGAGGCACAAGAGCACAATTTCTTTGGAGGAACCTGGACAAGTCTTGAAGGATATTATTTTTTTTATTATGTTATTATTTTAAGGATATTATTATTATTTGATATATATATTTCTCTCAAGTTAGTAGACTCAAGAAACTTTCCTTAGAATGCCCAGTCAAAATAACGCCTTACCCACCATCACGTAGTGCACAATGTTCTCACGGGTGAAGAAGGAAGAAGAAAATCCTGGCAGAGACTTAGGTGCAATTTCTAGGTGGCCCACTTTGTTCTCTCCCTCTTATATGACTTCAAGGACCAGATACCTGCATTAACCATAGGGTAATATTAATTGCTGTCTTATATAAACCATGATCATTGTATCACAAACAGGTTTTCAATATCTATATCTATATCATCTATCTCTCTCTATATATATATATCTATAATTTCCACAAACAGGTAACGACATTAAAATATGTCCTGACTTTGAATCTTGGATACATAGATACATCATAGCACTGTTTAGAAAAGATGCAATGGCTGTTATCTGGGGGTTACAGGTTGTGGAGCAAGATGAGGGAACCCCAGGCAAGATCAGGAAGCTCCTCCTCAGCCCCTCTCTGCTCCTGTCCCTGAGGTTGTCAGGCATGCCTCTTGCAGACCAGCTCACTCCTGTGCCCTTCAGAGGAGGTTTGAGACTGAGCTCACACTAACTTCCCCACACTGTGTCTCTTGGACAATAACACATGGCATGTTCACTGCCCTCGGGCTGTTCAATTTTAAATCAACTTTGTTCTTGGATTTGTCCCTGGTCATGCCAAGTTGGGAATAAAAAGTTGTGCTGTTGTTTGTGCTTCCACATCTTCATGTTGCACGGGCCCACTCCAGGCTAGTTCCTAAAGCCTGGTGGATTGAGGTCATATGATGGATCATTAAAGAGATTCCAGAGCCAGTAGAGGGACAGGGCCTGTGAGGGCTTCAACAAACCAGGTACCAAGTCCTGCAGCTGCACCTGGGGGCACCTGAGGACAAGGAGAAACACAGAGAGCCCTGGGCTCATATGCATCATCCCCATTACTTTTTGTCTGATTCCCTGAGACCCTCACATCTGGGAGCTGCCACCAGAAAATGGAAGAGCACCAAGGGTTTCATGTTCTAGTGGATGAAATCCATGGTGTCCAGGAAATGTATTCTTGACTGAGGATGAACCTGAATTTAAGCACACATTTGCTGTGGTTTCATCTGATTACCTAAGTGGATTTGAAGGTGCAAAGTGTCTTTCCATATAAAGATCAGAGGGTAGTGGGAGAGCTTCTTTGTTGGTGTTAACTTGGGAGGAATATGCTAGATGTGTGAAATTCTCCCCCTTTCACTAATCCCAGGGTAATTTCATTCCAAGACAGAAATTTGCTGTAGATGCTTATCAGGGAACCAGATATGGCAGAGGAGCTAGTATGCAATTAAAAATAGGGCCAATATGTCTCTAATCTCCAATACCTATCCCAAATCCAGGGCCCTTGAAATTTTGAGAAATGCATTTTGATAAATTTTCCTTGTTATCTCATTTTGTATATATTCCAAGTGCTCTTTTATTTATGCCTGTTTTGTTTTCATTATTTGAAAATATGATTTATAATAGCCAATTAGAAACATTTTTCTGTCTCAGTGGCAGTTTCTATTACCTGTTTTGCTGGGTTGATTTTTTATGAGTATGAATAATATTTTTCTGTTTCTTGAAGGTCTTGTAAATATCAAAAAATTCACATTTTAGAAAATATATTGTAGGGACTATGTATTCTGTATACACTGTCTTATTAGATACTGTTGTTACTTTTTCCCCAAAGTTAGTGTTCAAATTAACACTTCCATCAGTGTTTTATGAAAGCTCTAAATTCTCTAATTCTTCACCAACACTTGATATTTTCCACCTATTTAATTTTAGACTTTTTAATGAGTATGCAATGATATCTTCTTGTGCATTTCCCAGATTATTAAAAGAGTAATAAATAAAATTTTGCTTCCTTTTTTATTTTTATTTTTTTATTTTGGGGGGAGGTATTTTGATCTCCATTTTTTTATGTGACTTTTCAATTGCTTTGCCCATTTTCTATCAGATTGCCTTTCTTGATTTTAATGGTCTGTAGGTGTTCTTTATACGTTTTTTGTTATGAACTTTTTGTTAGTTATGTTCACAGTAAACTCTTTTCTCTGTGGCTTGCTTTTTAGTTCTTTAAGTGGATTTTTAAATATTAACATTGTTCAATGCATAATTTTTCTCTTTTATTTTCAGCAATTTTTCATCTTGTTTAAAATAATTTTCTTATTAATTTAAAGTAGTCTAATTTAAATTTTATTTTAATTGTTCTTTTTATACCTAGAATTTATTTTTACAGAGCGTAAGATATATGGAAGTCATCAATATCTATGCTATTTATAAATATGAAATTGGTCAGACACCATTTATTAATATAAGGCAATATCATTTGACTACCTACTTCTATTTCTTTCTACTTTGATGTTGTTTGATTGTTCTTTGCAAGGCCCATTCTCAGGAAGATACTTTTGGGTTTTAGATGGGATTGCATCAAATATGTAAATAAACTAATGCTTAACTGACTTCTTTGCCATATTAAGCCCTCCCATCTCTGAATGTACATATTTCATTTGGATATTCGCTATTTTTGTCTTTGGAGTTTCTATCTTATTTCAAAAATTTAGTTTTAATATTCCTGGTATTTTGATGACATTTAATTGTTCATTTAAAATACTATTTTCAATTTTTGCTGTTTTTTAGAAATACAATTGATATTTGTATATGTATTTTGTCTAGTAACTTTCCTATATTCATTTATTATCCTAAACTTTGGATTTCTTATAGAAAATTTTATTATCTGCAAATAGAAACAATTTTTTCCTCACTTCAAATATAATGTGTTTTATTTCTTTTTATTGTCTTGCCTTTTTTAGGACTTTTGATACAATGTTGAAAGAAGTGCAGATAGGAGGCATCCTGGTTTCAGTCTTGGGGGAAATTTTTCAAAAACTCACATAGCGCTTGCTTTACATAGTTTGTCAATATTTAAGAAGATTTCAGCCATTATTATATTTTTAAAAATTTTATTTTGAAAAAAGCTTTAAATTATATAAATGTACATTGAAAGTATAGAGGGATTCTCATATACCCCATCCTCTTCCCCTCCAACACTTTTCCTCATGAACATCTTTCATTAGTGTGGTACATTTGTTACATTTTGAAGCATTGCTACTAACCATGGTCTATATATTGTGGTTTACACTTTGCACCATACAATTTTATAGGTTCTGATAGAATGTATAATGGTCTGTATCCATCATTGCTCTGTCATGCAGGGCAATTCCAATGCCCCAAATCTGCCCCATTTTGCACCAAGTCTTCTTTCTCACTCCCCTCAGAAACTCTGGTAGCTATTGCCTTTATATCAATGTTACAAGTTCTTCCTTTGTTAGAATAATAAGTCTTCTTTAGTACATAGTTGCTTTCCCCCCTTATGCTTGTTCATAAAACCTATGATAGGGCAGAAGGGGGTGGTTGGGCATTGGATGGGGTAATAGTGGTTCAGTGATATGATTGGGGTTGATGGTGCTGGAATGTGAGGGGGAGTGGGATGAGGGTTTGAGTTTGACTATCCATGGAACTGGGGGTTTGTCTGGAAGAAGGAACAGGTAAACTCTGGGGATTTGTATGCTAGTGATTAAATCTACAAGGTGGGAATGTAGTTTTGGCAAACATGGCAGGGGAAGTTACTGTTGCAGGGCATTGGGGTGGGGAGATGAGGGGGTTAGGGTGCACCTGGGGCATGTTTATATTGAATATGAAAGTGTTCATTTTGTCATAGTGTATTATCTCAGTGGGTGAAGAATCACACAATAAACAAAATATTAAACAAATTTCCATCCTGGGGAGTCCTATGTTCTCAAATAGAGGGGCAAGAATCTCTTGAGAGCATAGGCAGTACCTAATAAATGAAAACAGACCAACATGTCAAGCCCTCAACGTTATTGCAAGTAACTATTAACCTTATTCTTCAAAAATTGAAACTTACTGGTTACTGTAGTTTCCAAAGGAAGGGGGAGGAATGAAAAGAATATTATTACTTTTTTATCTTGAACATGTTAGGTTATGCTAAGAGAATTTACTTCCTGTTAGCTTATGTGTTTTTGCAATAGATATTGAATACTATAGTGATTTATTTTCAAATATTAAACATTCTTATGTTTCTAGAGTATGCCCCCTTAGTCATGATACCCTATTTTTATATTGCTGTTCATGGGTCTTTGCCACACACTTGTTTTCCTGGGTATAACATTAGTGAGCCTCATCAAAGTTGTGTATATCAAATTTTTCATTTTAATGTTGTGTATTCTTCCATTATATAAATATACCAGAATTAATTTTTTTCATTATCCTAACAATTTTGTTGTTTTGAGTTTATGAATAAAAATGCTATAAGCATTTTGTTCATGTGTTTTGATGGATTTATGCACTCATATTTGAATGAAAGTCTTGTGTTATAATTTAAGCATATGTGTAGCTTACTGCCAAACCATTTTCTAATGTGGTTGTAACATTTTCCTAAACCTGTTAGCAACATATGAGTTTTGACATTGAAAAAAATTTATATGCCTATTGGCTATTTTGAAGGCCTTCAATGGAAACCACCACTTCTAACTTTGTACATGTTTCATCATCACATTAATCTTTTACCAATTGAATTTTAGTGGTTCTGGATATGAGTATTTTGTCAAATATACATATTATTTAAATTTCCTTCCTTATTCAGTGGCTAGCCTTTTTATTTTTTCATGATATATTTTCATGGACAGAAGTCTTCAACTTTAACAAAGGCCAGTTCTTCTGTTAATCTTATATTTAGCGTTTATATGTTCTAATGATCAAATCTTTTCCAACCCAAGCTCATGAAGACCTTGAAGTGTCTTATATTAATTCTTGGAACTTCATTCTTTTATCCTTCACATTTATGTTTATGAGACATCTTCAATCAATTTTTTGTGTGGTGTGACTTAAAAGTAAAAGTTCATTTGTTTTTTCCATATGTATATCCATTTATTCTAGCAACATTTATTGAAGAAAACATCTTTTCCTTCTGAATATCAGTGATTCCAATGTATAGCAAGTAGTTTTACATGTGTGACTCTACTGTTGGACTTCTCATTCTTATGCATGTGTTAATTTGTCTATCCATAAACTATCATATTGTCTTAATTGCTATATCTGAATATTGAGTTCTGAAATTTGGTAGAATAAGTCATTGAACTTTGTTCCCAAGCTTCAAATTATCTTAGTTCTCCTAGGCCACTGAATATATAAATAAATAAAAGTCATTTTGACAGTTTCTTCACACTCACACAAACCCACAACAAACACACATATCAATGTATACAAAGAATGTTATAAATCCTATTTAGAGCTTATTGATTTTATTGATCAAATTGTAGAGAATTTCTATTTTATGACATTATGCCTGTCAATTCATGTATTTAAAATATCTCATTATTTATCTATGGCTTCTATAATTAATACTGGCAATATTTTATAGATTTTATTATAAGTTCCACATCATTTGTTAGATTTATTGCTAGTTATTTGATGTGTGTTTTAATGCTATTACACAGATATTTTTAAAATTTTATTTTCCAAATCCTTTCTGGACACTATGTAGAGACTTGATATTTCCATGTTAACTTTGCTAAATCGAGTTATTATAACTTGTCATTTTTTAAGATGTGTTTGGATTCTCTACATGCAAAATTATATTCGAGGGAAAAATAATTCTTGTCATGCCATTATACACTTTATATCTATTTTATTTTTCTGTTATTTTATTACATATTTTTTCAGTTATTTTTCAGTTTGATTTATTTCAAAATACCTGTATTTTTTATTTTTTATTTTTTGTATTTTGATCTATCTTTTCTAACACATAGTTTGTTTAATGAGTGTGTTGCTTAATTTCCAAGCATTTGGAGATTTGTTACTTGAATTTATTTTGTCTATTTTAAGTTAAATTCTACTCTGATTAGGAAATATTCTCTGTAAGATTTCATTTATTGAAATTTTTCTATGGCATCATATATAATCAAACATTTGCAAATGTTTCATGTTAACTTGAAAGACTGAGTTTTCTATAGATGGCCATATTGCTATGAATTTCAGTCAATTCAATAAGATTGACTTTATTGTGATTTTATGTTCATTTGCTTGTTCTGTTTTTCCTTAATTTTTAATTTGTCTGGTATTAATATAGCTATATAGCTTCCTTTAAGCCCATATTTTAATGCTGTATCTATTTCCATCTTTTTATTTTCAGTCTGTGTTCTTGTATATCATAAACAACATATATTTGGGGTTTGCCTTTTGCAGTTGTTAATTTTCTTACTCTAGTCCAGTGTTTTCCAAATGGGACAATATTGCCCAATACAGTACTTTTTAGTACCTGAAGGCATTTTTATTGTCACAACAAGAAACAGGGTGTGCTGCTGGCATTTATTGCTAAGCATCCTACAATGCACAGGTTAGTGTCATGACAATTATCCAGTCAAAAATGTCAATAATACTGAGGTTGAGA
>JAQZBX010088031.1:0-12793 GCA_029593785.1 Cabassous unicinctus | reverse complement strand
GAAACACATGAAAAACCTACACTGTCCTTAGAATAGATGACCTCAGCAAACCAATCACAAGCAAAGAGATTGAAAGAGTCATTAAAAACCTCCCCAAGACTGGCAAGATGGCAGCCGAATAGAGAGCTCCAACAGTCAGTCATCCTACAGTGCAGTTAGTAATCAGCTATCTAAATCACCTTTTTGGGGTATGCAGGAGACCAGAAGAGCATCCTGCAATATCCTTGGAAGAATGGAAGGAGGAGACTAACCAAGTGCAGTGAAGATTTGTGAGTAGAGTACTCCATGCTGTGGAGGCTGGTGCCCATCCTATGCTGTTGGTGCAAGATGCCTTGGGAGGTATTCCCTGGTAGAGTTGGAAGCTCCATTTCCCAAAATGGGGGAGGGGGAAGTGGATGTGGCTCAGAAGACTGAGCTCCCACCTATCACATGGAAGGTCTGTGGTTCAGTTCTTGGTGCCTCCTAAAGAAGACAGTGAGCTGGTGTGATGGGCAGGCATGGCAAGTTGACACAACAAGATGATGCAACAAGAGACACAAAAAGAAAAACATAATGAGAGGCACAACAAAGCAGGGAGCAGAGGTTCCAGGTGCTTCCTAAAGAAAACAAACAAAACAGAGAGCTGATGCAACAGGCAGGCACAACAAGATGATGCAACAAGAGACACAAGAAGAAAAAACAATAAGAGGCACAACAAAGCAGGGAATGGAAGTGACTCAAGGGATTAGGGACCTCCCTCCCACACCAGAGGTTCCGGGTTCAGTTCCCAGTGTCTCATAAAGACACAGCACACCACAGCAAAGTGCAAACAATGAGGGGATGGGGATAAATAAATAAATAAATAAATCTTTTTAAAAATGGGGGAGGAAGAGACATTCAGTCATCAACTTCAGCTACTGATTAGTAAATTCAGCTGGCTAAAGTCCAATCCTAAGAACAGCTAAAGTTTGAACCTGTCCAAGTTGGAAAGAGGCAGGAGCATCCATTTTAACTCTGTCCCTGGCATGAGGGGAAGTGCGGCCGATTGAAAATCACAGTGAAGGTAGAGACCAGTTTCTATCCACCCAGGTTGGATTGCTGCCCGAGCCTGGGCTCCAGCCCTGACTCTGGTAGGGACGGTGCTGGGGGTACTTGCACCAGCCTTCCAGGCAACTGTAGATGCTTTTGGCCTGCAAGAACTAGGTTGTTGGGCACCCATATGCCTATTTCTCAGCCCCTAATAGGACAGGAGGGGGCAGTGTTTCCTCAGCCTCTCTGAGCAACTGCAGGTGCTTTCAGCCTACACAGTTTAGATTGTTGTACACCTGGGGCTCCATCCCCACCTCTGATAGGATAGCAGGGGTGGGGTGGTGTTTCCTCAGACTCTCCGAGGAACTGGAGGCACTTTCATCCCACAGTGACTAGATTGTTGGGAACACCTGTGGCTCCAAACCCACTCCAGAAAGGGCAGGAGGGACAGTGCTCCCTCAGCCTCTCTGGGCAAATGCAGCCACGTTAGGCCCAAAGGGCCTAGACTGTTGGACACATTGGTGGCTCCATCCCTGCCTGTGACAGGGAGATGGAGGGACAGTGTTCCTTCAGCCTCTCTGGGCAACTGCAGGAGCTTTTGGCCCACATAGACTAAATTAGTGGGCATATCAGTGGCTCCATCCTCACCCCTGACAGGGCAGGAGGAGGGGATGGAGACTGGTGGAATGGATAAGAAAATATGAGCCATCTATATGCTGTCTACCAAGACTCACCTTAGATACAAGGATACAAAATAGATTGAAAGTGAGAAGAAGGAAAATGTTATTCCACACATACAGTAACCAAAAATGCTGGACTAGCAATACTTATATTGGATGAAATAGACTTTAAAAGCAAAGCTATTATAAAAGGTAAGAAAGGACATTATATATTAATAAAAGGGGCAATTCACCAGGAAGAAATAATCATAAATGTATATGGACATAACTAGGGTACGCAAATAGTGGGAAAACTGAAGGGAGAAACAGATGTCTCTACAATAATTGTTGGAGACTTCAATACAGCACTTTCATCATTGGATAGAACATCTGGGCAGAAGATCAATAAAGAAACAGAGAGCTTAACCAATATTATAAATGAAATAAACCTAATTAACATATACAGAACATTGCACACGAAAACAGCAGAATATACATTCTTTTCAAGTGTTTATGGATCTTTCTCCAGGATATGTTGGGTCACAAAACGGATCTCAATAAATTTTAAAAGATTGAAATTATACAAAGTACTTTCTCTGACCATAAGGGACTGAAACTGGAAAAAAAAAAACAGCTAGAAAAAGGGAAAATGCACAAATATATGGAGATTAAAACACACTTTTTAAAATAAAACTCTATTCAAGTATATCATTCATACATGAACATAAACAACACACTCAAATAATCAGTGGGTCAAAGAAGAAATTGCAAGAGAAATCAGTAAACATCTCAAGACGAATGCAAACAAGAACAAAACATATCAAACCTATGGGATGCAGGAAGGCAGTGTTGAGAGGGAAATCCCAATAAAATTCTAAAAGCTTTTTAAAGAAATGGAAAAGCCAATTATCAACGTTTTTGATGGGTAAGGAGCCCTGAATAGCCAAAAATGTCTTTAAAAGAAGCACGAAGTTGGAGAACTCTCACTTCCTTACTTTAAAGCATTTTACTTAGCTACAGTGGTAAAAAACAACAACAACAAAAAACAAAAAACAAAACAAAAATAAATCAAACAAAATAAAAACAACCCAGCACTGTACTGGCATAAAAACAAACATATTGACCAATGGAACTGAATCAACAACTCAATAATAGACCCTCACATCTCTGGTCAAGTGATTTTTCACAAGGCTGCCAAGCCCTTCCAGCTGGGCCCGAAGAGTCTATTCAACAAATGGTGCTGGGAGAACTGGGTCATATCCAAAAGAAAGAAAGACGATCCCTATCTCTAACCATATACAAAAATTAACTCAAAATGGATCAAAGACCTAAATATAAAAGCAACAGCCATAAAACTCCTAGAAGTAAATGTAGGAAAACATCTTCAAGATTTTATGGTAGGCGGTTTCTTAAACTTTACACCCAAAACATGAGCAATAAAAGAAAAAAATGGGTAAATGGGACCTCCTCAAAATTAAAAACTTTTGCATCTTAAAGGACTTTGTCAAAAGGGTGCAAAGGCAGCCGATTCAAAAATATTTGGAAATCACATATCCGATAAGGGTTTAATATCCATGATATATAAAGAGATATTACAACTCAATAAAAAGACAAACTTCCCAATTAAAAAATGGGCAAAAGACTTGAGTAGAAAATTGTCCAAAGAAGAAATACAAATGGCGAAAATACACATGAAAAAATGCTCAGCATTCTTAGCAATTAGGGAAATGCAAATCAAAATTACAATGAGATATCATTTCATACCTATTAGAATGGCCACTATTAAAAAGTCAGAAATCTACAAGTGTTGGAGAGGATGTGGAGAGATAGTAACTGTTATTCACTGTTGGTGGGAATGTAGAATGGTACAGCCACTGTGGAGGACTGTTTGGCAGTTCCTAAGGAAGTTGAACAGACTTGCCATGGAACCCAGCAATACCACTACTAGGTATGTACCCAGAAGAACTGAGAGCAGTGAAATGAACAGATGTCTGCACACCAATGTTCATAGCGGCATTATTCACAACTGCCAAATGATGGAAACAGCCCAGATGTCCATTAACCGATAAATGGATAAACAAACTGTGATGTATACACACGATGAAATATTATGCAGTTGTAAGAAGAAATGAAGTCATGAAGCATATGACAACATGGATGAACCTGGAGGACATTATGTTGAGTAAAGCAAGCCAGACACAAAAGGACAAATACTATTTGATTGTGCTATTATAAACTAAATATATTGTGTAAACTCATGGAGTTAATAATTAGAATATACATCACCAGAAAATAGAATGAGGGTAGAGAATGGAAAGCTGAGGTTTAATCTGTGCAAAATTGGTAAATAGGTTGTATGTAAATCTTTAGAAATGAAGTGTAAATTGTGAAAGCACATCATGATGTTTGTGACTAGCAGAGCTATTATATGGGTATGACAGTGGTTGAAAGGGAAAGTCTAAGGACATGTATGTAACATGGGACTGTATAACATAGTGAAACCTCATGTGAAATATGAATATGGGTAATATTGCATACATAAGACTGTTTTTACAAAATATAAACACAAATAAACTAGAGACACAGAAACTGAATTGCAGCTACGTACAGCAGGGGAAGCATAGAGTGATTGAGAGGTGATGAGTTTTTTGTTTGTTTTTTATTATTATTATTGGAATAGTGAAAATGCTCAAATAATAAAGTGATGAATGCACAACTATGTGATTATACCATATACCACTGTTTGTAAACTTTGGATGGGTTTATGCTTTATTAATATGTATCAATAAAATTGATTTGTTAAAAAATGTACTATCATCACCACCATCCATTACCAAAACATTTCCATCATTCCAAATTGGAGCCCTGTACATTTTAAACTTTAACTTCCCATTGCCTATCCCCAACCCATCCCCTGGTAAATATTAAAAATATTGCATATTTTTAATCTATGAGTTTTCTTTTTCTAATTGTTTCAAATCAGTGAGATCATACAGTATTTGTCCCTATGTGTGTGTAATATTTCACTCAACATGATATCTTCAAGGTTATTCTATGTTGTTGCATGTATTAGGACTTCATTCTCTTTTATGGCTGAATAATATTCCATTTGTGTGTACATATGACATTTTATTTATCCATTCATAGGTTGAAGGACACTTGTGTTGCTTCCATCTTTTAGCAATTGTAAATAATGCTTCTATGAACATCAGTGTGCAAATATCTACTCGAGACCCTGCTTTCAATTCTTTTGGGTATATACCGACTAGTAGGATTGCCCGGTCACATGGTATTTCTATACTTAGTTTCTGAGGAGCTGCCAAATTATCTTCCACAGTGGCTGCACCAAGTTACATTTCCACCAGGAATGAATGAAATTTTCTTACTTCTCCACATCCTCTCCAACACTTCTAATTTTCCATTTTTTAATAGCAGCCATCCTAATGGGTGAGAAATATTATCTCATTGTGGTTTTGATTTGTATTTCCCTGATGCCTAATGACTTTGAGCATATTTTCATTTGCTTCCTGGCAATTTGTATATCTTCTTTGGAGAGATGTCTCTTCAAGTCTTTTGCACAATTTTTAATTGGGCTGTTTCTCTTTTTGTTAATTTGGACGATTTTTAAAAATATATTCTGAATATTAATCCTTAATCGGACATGTGGTTCCCAGATATTTTCTCGCATTGCATAGGATAACTTTTTACTTCCATGATAAAGTCCTTTGAGGACCAAATGTTTTTACTTTTGATGAGGTCCCATTTATATTTTTTCTTTTGTTGCTTGTGCTTTGGGTGTAAAGTCCAAGAAACCATTTCCTAATGAAAGGTCTTGAAGATGTGTCCCTATGATCTCTTCTAGTAGTCTGGGAATTGTAGCTATTATATTTAGGTCTTTGACAAATTTTGAATTTATTTTTATATGTAGTGTGAGATAGGGATCCTCCTTCTTATTTTTGCAAATGGAGATGCAGTTTTCCCAGCACCATTTGTTGAAGAGACTATTCTTTCTCAATTGAGTGTCCTTTACCACCTTGCCAAAAATCACATGGCCATCAATGTGAGGATTGATTTCTAGTGGAGGGATTGGAGGATCATACGTGAGTTCTATATTTAGCTTCCTGAGGAACTGCCAAACTGTCTTCCACAGAGGCTGCACCATTCTACATTCTCACCAATAGTGAAGGAGTGTTCCTATTTCTCTACATCCTCTCCAGCACTTGTACTTTTCAGTTTTTTTTTGTTTTTTTTTTAAATAACGGCCATTTTATGAGGTGTGAGATGATATCTCATTGTAGGTTTGGTTTGTATTTCCCTAATAGCTAGTGCTATTGAACATTTTTTCATGTGATTTGTTGCCATTCATATATCCTCTTTGGAAAAATGTCTCTTTAAGTCTTTTGCCCATTTTTAAATTGGATTGTTTCCTCTTTTATTGTTGAGTTGTATGATCTCTTTATATAGCATGAAAATCAAACCCTTTTCGGATATCTGGTTTCCAAATATTTTCTCCCATTGAGTAGGCTGCCTTTTCACCTTCTTGACAAAGTCCTTTGAAGCACACGAGTGTTTTAAGTTTTAGGAGGTCCCATTTATCCATTTTTTTCTTTTGTTGCTTGTGCTTTGGGTGTAAGTTTTAAGAATCCACCACCTACGACCAGGTCTTGAAGATGTTTCCCTACATTTTCTTCTATGAGTAATATGGTTCTAGCATTTATATTTAGGTCTTTGATCCATTTTGAGTTAATTTTGTATAAGATGTGAGATAGAGGTCCTCTTTTTTCTTTTAGCTATGGATATCCAGGTCTCCCAGCACCATTTGTTTAATAGACTGTTCTGACCCACCTGGGTGGTTTTGACAGCCTTTTCAAAAATCACTTAACAATAGATGTGACAATATGTTTCTGAACATTCAATATGGTTCCATTGGTCTACATATCTATCTTTATGCCAGTACCATGCTGTTTTTACCACTGTACTTAAGTAATATAAAGTCTGGAAGTGAGAGTCCTCCAAATTCGTTCATCATCTTTAAGATGTTACTGGCTATTCAGGGCCAGAAAATATATTCCTAAATATTTGATTATTTTAGTTGCTATTATACATGGAATTATTTTCTGATTTTATCTTCAAATTGCTCATCAGTAGCATATAGGAGTGCTATTGATTTTTGCATATTAATCTGTATCCTGCCACTTTGCTCAACTCGTCTATTAGTTCTAGTAGCTTTTTTGTGGATTTTACAGCATTTTCTAGATATAGGATCATATCATCAGTGAATACTGAAAGTTTTACTTCTTCCTTACCTATTTGGGTGCCATTTTTTCTTTATCTAGATTAATTGCTCTAGCTAGAACTTCTAGCACAATATTGAATAATAGTGGTGATAGTGGGTATCCTTGTCTTGTTCCTGATATCAGCAGTAAAGCTTTCAGCCTTTTACCATTGCGTGCAATGCTAGCTGTACGTTTTTCATATATGCACTTTACTATATTGAGAAATCTTCCTTCTATTCCTATCTTTTGTAGTGTTTTTATCAAGAAAGTATACTGTATTTTGTCAAATGCTTTTTCTCCATCAATCGAGAGGATCATGTGATTTTTCTTCTTCAATTTATAAATGTGGTTTATTACACTAATTGATTTTCTTGTGTTGAACCACCCTGCATACCTGGAATAAAACTCACTTGATCATGGTATGTAATTCTTTTAATGTGCTTTTGGATTCAATTTGCAAGTATTTTGTTGAGGATTTTTGCATCTATATTCTTTAAAAATATTGGTCTTTAACTTTATTTTTTCATAGAATCTTTTTCTGGTTTTGGTATTAGGGTGATGTTGGCTTCATAGAATGAGTTTGGTAGCGTTCTTTCCTGTTCAATTTCTTGAAAGAGCTTGAGCAAGATTGGTATTAGATTGTGTTTGATTGGTAGAAGTCACCTGTGAAGCCATCTGCTCCTGGGCTTTTCATGTTTCGGGGGTTTTGGTGACTGTTTCAATCTCTTTACTTGAGACTGGTTTGTTGAGATTTTCTATTTCTTCTAGGGTCAGTGAAGGTTGTTCGTATATTTCTAGGAATTTGTCTAACTCATCTACACTGTCTAGTTTTTTTGGTGTACAGTTGTTCATAGTATCCTCTTATGATCTCTCTTATTTCTTCAGGGTCAGTGGTAATATCCCCCTTCTCATTTCTGATTTTATTTGCATCTTCTTTTTTTCTTTGTTATTCTAGCTATGGCTTTTTTGATTTTGTTGATCTTCTCCAAGGACCAACTGTTGGTTTTGTTCATTGTCTCTATTTTTTTGTTCTCAATTTCATTTAATTCTGCTCTGATCTTTACTATTTCTTTCCTTCAGATTATTTTGGGATTAGTTTGCTGTTCTTTTTCTAGTTCTTTTTTAATGTAAACATTGTGTACTATGAATTTCCCTCTCGGCACTGCCTTTGTGGTGTTCTATAGGTTTTGCTATGTTGTGCTCTTATTTTCACTTTTTCAAGATATTTACTGAATGCTCTTGCAATTTCCTCTTTGACCCACTGATTATTTAAGAATGTGTTGTTTAATCTCCATATAGTCATAAATTTCCCCCTTTTCTGCCCATTATTGATTTCCAGCTTCATTTAATTATGACCAGAGAAAGTGTTTTACATAATTTTTTTGGCTTATTCACTATTTTTTAATATATTTTTATTAAAGAAGTAGTGAATTTACAAAACAATCAGGCACATGTGTGAATTCCCATATAACACCCCTCCACCTATACACCACAGCGCCATGGAACACATTACAGACCACATGATATCATCAGACTATTACCACCAACCATGGTCCATAATGTACACCTGGTATATCTTCTCCATACCCACATCATTAACAGTACATCTTTGGCATTGATGTAAGAATATTACAGTATTGCTGTTAAGTATAGTCCATAGGTTACATTAATTGTGTTTTTCCCATGCTTCTCCACATTCTTACTGCCTTACAATAGTGATGTATATTCTAGTTCAT
Source organism: Cabassous unicinctus (assembly GCA_029593785.1). Classification (NCBI taxonomy): domain Eukaryota; kingdom Metazoa; phylum Chordata; class Mammalia; order Cingulata; family Chlamyphoridae; genus Cabassous; species Cabassous unicinctus. The sequence continues at coordinate 4,114 of JAQZBX010088031.1, read as the reverse complement.
AGGACATTCTTGTAATTGTACTATTAACCACAATTCTCATCTACCTCTGGGTTCTCTATGTTATACAGTCCCTAGATTATTCTCTAGCTTTCTTTCAATCGACATTTACATCCCTAGACTACCCTTTTCAGCCACAATCCCATTTATAAGCCAGCTGCTACTCACTATAATGTGTTACCATCAACTCTATCCATTTCCACACTTTTAGTCATGTTAATTAAAACTTCTACATATATTTCATATTAGTGAGACCATGCGCTATTTGTCCTTTTGTGTCTTGATTATTATACTTAACATAATATCTTCAAGGATCATCCAGGTTATATGTATCCCAATTTCATTTATCCTTACAGCAGCATAGTATTCCATTGTGTGTATATACCGCATTTTATCCATTCATTGGTTGATATATACTTGAGTTGTTTCCATCCTTTGGCAATTGTGAATAATGCTGCTATGAACATCAGTGTGCAAATATCTTTTCGCATCACAGTTTTCTGTTCTTCTGGATATATTCCTAGTAGAGAAATTGCTGGATCATATGGCAGTTCTGAATTTAGCTTCCTGGGGAACCACCAAACTGTCTTCCACAGAGGCTGCACCATTTTACAATTCTACCAACAGTGAAGGAGTTTTCCTATTTCTCCACATCCTTTCCAGCACTTATTGTTTTCTGGTTTTTAAAAAAATAATGGCCATTCTCTGCGGTGTGAGGTGATATCTCATTGTCATTTTTTAAAAAACAATTTATTGAAGTATATCATTCATACATGAACATACATGAACATACATAAACTATAAGTGTTCAATAAACCTTGTGAACTTACAAAACAAACACGCATAACATCATACAGGGCTCCCACACATCACTCCACCACAAATACTTTGCATTGTTGTGGAAAATTTATTAACAAATTATGAAAGAGCATCGTCAAAGCATTACTACTAACTATAGTCCATTCTTACTCCCCTATAAATTTTTTTAAGGATTTATTTATTTATTTACTTTTATCTATTTTTACCCCCCCGCCCCGTTTTTGCTGTTTTTGTGTCCATTCGATGGGCAACTCTCTGTGTCTGTTTCTCGCCCTCTCTTCTCATCCTTCTCCTCCTGCCTTCATTGGGATTTGATCCTCGGAACCTCCAATGTGGGAGAGAGGCATCCTACCACCTGTTCCACCTTAGTTCCTGGTTTTTAGGCATATCTTGTCTTGGCTTTCCCTTGTGTCACTGTCCTGTTACATCATCATCTTGCTGAGTGGCTGGTGGGGCCTGACGGTGCACCCATGCGTGGGGCCGGGGGGGCTCACCCGCTCGCGGGGCCTGGAGGCGCACCCACGCACAGGCCTGATGGCTCACCCACTCACGTGGCCTGGTGGTGCACCCGCACTCGGGGCCTGATGGCTTACCCGCTTGTGGGGCCTGGCGGCGCACTTGTGCATGGGGCCTGGGGGACTCACCCACTTGTGGGGCCTGACGGCACACCCGCGCACAGATCTGACGGCTCACCCGTGAGCGGGGCCTGGCGGCACACCCATGCATGGGCTCTGACGGCACATCTGCTTGTGGTGCCTGGCGGCACACTTGTGCACGGGGCCTGGGGGGCTCACCCACTTGCAGGGCCTGATGGCGCACCTGCACATGGGGCCTGGTGGCCCAGGTGACTTCTGTATTTTTCTTTTTTTATTTTTACTGGGAGGTCCCGGTGATCAAACCCAGGTCCCTCCACATGGGAAATGGATGCCTAACCATCTGAGCCACATCCATCCCCCTGCTTTAAATCTTAAGGTTGGCCAAAGATACCTAGAGTTACAGTCATTTCCCATACATGATGGTCATATAATAAATCAGGCTTAGTTTATCACCAGCATTCTAAAAACCAGTCCTAGGGAGAAAAACTAATATAGCGAATGTTTAGCCTACCCTGATTATCACAAAATCAGGACAGTGAGAACATTTGCATTTGTATAATTTTAATGTTTTAAAATTTATTGAGTCCTGTCTTGTGACCCAACATATGGTCTATCTTGGAAAAGGATCCATGAGCATTTATAAAGAATGTATATCCTGCTGTTTGGGGGTGTAATGCTCTATAAATGTCTGGTAAATCTAGTTCATTTACCATATCATTCAAGCTCTCTATTTAGTTATCCTCTGTCTAGAGGTCCTTTTCAGTAATGAGAGTGGTGTACTTAAGTTCCAACTATTTTGTAGAGCCATCTATTTTTCTCTTCAGTTTTGTCAGTGTGTGGCTCATGTATCTTGGGGCACCCAGGTTAAGTGCATAAATATTATAGTTATTTCTTCTTGTGAATTGCCCTTTTTATTACTATATAATGATGATCTTCATCGCTTATAGCAGCTTTGCATTTAAAATCTATTTTGTCCAATATTAATATCGCTACTACAGCTTTTTTTGGTTACTATTTGCATGGAATACCTTTCTCCAACCTATCACTTTCAACCTGGTTGTGTCCATATGTCTAAAGTGAGACTCTTGTAGACAACATACAGATGGCTCATATTTTTTATCCATTCTATCTGTCTATGTCTTTTGATTGGGGTATTCAAGCCATTAATATTCAATGTTATTATGGTAAAGGTATGACTTAGTTCATCCATTTTGTCCTTTGGCTTTCTGTAGTTATATCTTACTATTGTCTTTTTACCCTTTTATTTACCCTTCCTAATAAAATCTTCATTTCTACATTCTTCTCCAAGCTCTGACCCTTGATTTTTCCCTTCAGGCTGCAGCACTCCCTTTAGTTACCTACTGTAATTCTGGCCTTTTTGGAGTATACTCTCTCAGTTTCTGTTTGTCTGTGATGACTTTAAACTCACCCTCATTTTTGAAGGACAGTTTTGCCAGATAAAGAATTCATGGCTGGCAGTTTTTCTCTTTCAGCACCTTAAATACATCATACCACCTTCTTCTTGCATCCATGGTTTCTGAAAAGAGGTCAGCACTTAATCTTATTGAGGTTCTCTTGTATGTAATGCTTTGCTTTTCTCTTGCTGCTTTCAGAATCCCATCTTTATGTCTGGTATTTGCAATTCTGCATAATAGGTGTATTGGAGTAAGTCTATTCAGATTTATTCTGTTTGGGGTGCAGTGTCTTTTTGGATATTGATATTTATGTCTTTCATGACGGTTGGGAAGTTTTCTGTCATTTCCTCAAATATTCTTTCTTCCCCTTTTCTATTCTTTTCTCCTTCTGGGACCCCAATAATGAGGAGGTTTGTGCATTTCACATTGTCATTCAATTCCTTGAGACCCTTTTCCATTTTTTCCATTCTCTTCTCTTCCTGTTCTATCTTTTCCAGTTCAGATGTTCTGTTCTAGAAATCACTAATTCTGACTTTGAGCAACTGAAATCTGTTATGTGCCTCTAATGTATTTTTAATATATTTTTATTACAGAAGTTTTGAACTTACAAAACAATCATGCACATGTGTAGAATTCCCACACAACACCCCTTCATCCACACACCACAGCATGGTGGAACATTTTTTTACAGATTATGAGATAATATCATCAGACTATTATGACTAACTATGGTTCTTAGCATACATTAGGCTTACTTTTTCCATAACCCCATATTATTAACACTGTATATCTTTGGCATTGATGCAAGAATATTACAGTATTGCTGTAAACTATAGTCCATAGGTTACATTGATTGTATTTTTCCCATGCTTCTCCATATTCCCACCACCCTGCAATAGTGACGTACTTCCGTTCTAGTACACAGAAGGACATTCTTCTATTTGTACTATTAACCACAATTCTCATCCACCTCTGGGTTCACTGTATTTCTAATTTCTTTTTTATAGTTAATTATTTTTTATTTTTAAAGAAGCTTTAGATTACATAAATGTTACATAAAAAAACATAAGGGATCCCCATAGGCCCCAGTTCCTCCCCCTCCCAAATTTTCCTATATTAACAACATCCTTCATTGTATGGTACATTTGTTACAATTTATGAACCCATATTGAAGCATTGTTACTAACCATGGACCACAGTTTACATATTTTACACTTTTTCCCACACAATTTTGTAAGTTATGACAAAATATACAATGGCCTGTATCTGTCACTGCAATGCCATGCA
>JAQZBX010088030.1:0-12792 GCA_029593785.1 Cabassous unicinctus | reverse complement strand
AATTTGTCCATTTCATCTAGGTTGTCTAGTTTGTTGGCATATAGTTTCTCATAATATCCTCTTATGATTCTTTTTATTTCTGTGAGGTCATTTGTAATTTCCCCCCTTTCATTTCTGATTGTATTTATTTGCATCTTCTCTCTTTTTTTCTTTGTTAGTCTAGCGAGGGGTTTGTCAATTTTATTGATCTTCTCAAAGACCCAGCTTTTGGATTTGTTGATTTTCTCTATTGTTTTTCTGTTCTCATTTTCATTTATTTCTGCTCTAATCTTTATTATTTCTTTCCTTCTGCTTGCTTTGGGATTGGTTTGCTGTTCTTTTTCTAGTTTCTCTAGTTGTTCCTTTAAGTCTTTGAGCTTAGCTTTTTCTTGTTTTTTAATATAGGCATTTAGGGCTATAAATTTCCGTCTCAAGACTGCCTTCGCTGTATCCCATAAGTTTTGATACGTTGTGTTCTCATTTTCATTTGTCTCAATATATCTCCTGATTTCACTTGCAATTTCTTCTTTGACCCACCGAATATTTAGGAGTGTGTTGTTCAGTCTCCACACATTGGCAAATTTACTTTTTTCCTGTCTGTTATTGATTTCTAGATTCATTCCATTATGATCTGAGAAGGTGCTTTGTATAATTTCAATCTTTTTATATTTATTGAGAGCTGAATTGTGACCTAACATGTGGTCTATCCTGGAGAAAGATCCATGGGCACTTGAGAAGAATGTATGACCCGCTGAGTTTGGATGCAGTGTTCTGTATATGTCTGTTAGGCCTAACTTGTTTATCATATTGTTCAAGTTCTCTGTTTCCTTGTTGATCTTCTGTCTGGTTGTTCTATCTAATGATGTGAGAGGGGTTTTGAAGTCTCCGACGATTATTGTAGAAATGTCTATTTCTCCCTTCAGTTTTGCCAGAGTCTGTCTCATATATTTTGTGGCACCCTGGTTAGTGCGTAGATACTTATGACTGTTATATCTTTCTGGAGGATCGTCCCTTTTATTAATATTTAATGGCCTTCCGTATCTCTTATCACTTTTTTGCATTTAAAGTCTGTTTTGTCTGATATTAGTATAGCTACCCCTGCTCTTTTCTGGTTACTATTCGCATGGAGTATCTCTTTCCAACCTTTTACTTTCAGCCGGTTTGTATCCCTGGGTCTGAGGTGAGTTTCTTGTAAGCAGCATATGGATGGCTCATGTTTTTTTATCCATTCTCTCAGCCTGTATCTTTTGATTGGGGAATTTAATCCATTCACATTCAATGATATTACTGAAAATGCACTATTTATTTCCTCCATTGTATTCTTTGGTTTTCGTATGTCATCTTGTTTTTGTCTCTCTTTTTACTCTTTTGGTTATCCTTTCTGCTTTTCTTTCTTCTATACTCTCCTCCAAGCCTCCCTCTCCTGTCTTTTTCTTTCAGGTTCTAAGGATTCCTTTAATATTTTCTGCAAAGGTGGATTCTTTTTTGCAAACTCTCTTAGTTTCTGTTTGTTTGTGAATACTTTATACTCACCTTCATATTTGAAGGACAGTTTTGCCGGGTGAAAAATTCTCGCCTGGCAGTTTTTCTCTTCAGTTTCCTAATTGTATCATACCACTGTCTTCTCGCCTCCATGGTTTCTGAAGAGAAATCTGCACTAAGTCTTACTGGACGCCCCTTGTATGTGATCGTTTGTATCTCTCTTGCTGCTCTGAGAATTTTCTCTTTATCTTTTACATTTGACATTCTGAATAGTATGTGTCTTGGCGTAGGTCTATTTGGATTTATTCTAAATGAGGTTTGGTGTGCTTCTTGGACATGTAAGTTCATTTCTTTCCTGAGAGTTGGGAAATTTTCAGCTATTATTTCCTCAAATACTCTTTCTGCCCCTTTTCCTTTCTCTTCCCCTTCTGGAACTCCCATGACACGTATGTTGTTGCATTTTGTGTTGTCATTGAACTCTCTGAGCCCCTGCTCAATTTTTTCCATTCTTTTCTCTCTCTGTTCTTTTCTCTCTTCAATTTTAGCTGCTCTGTCTTTGGTATCACCTATTCTTTCTTCTATCATTTCGAGTCTGCTGTTGTATGCCTCAGATGTGTTTTTGACTTCACCTATTTTGTCTTTCATTCCCATGAACTCCGTTACTTTTCTGTTCAGGATTTCAAATTCTTCTTTGCGTTCGCTCAATGTCTTCTTGATGTCATTTATCTCTCTAACTATATTGTCTTTCATCTCATTAATTTGATTTTGGAAATTTGTGCTCTTCTCACTGATTAGTTCTCTCCAATTCTGCATCTCTTCTGGGACTTTGATGTATTCCTTTTCTTGGGACATGTCTTCTATTTTCTTAGTATGGCTCATAATTTTTTGCTGGTGTGTAGGCATCTGGTTAGGTTGTATTTTACTTAGATGCTCTATCTCTTTCTCTTTTATAGGGTTTTAGTTGCAGGAGGCTGTGAGTTACCACAGCTCTTTGATTTTTGGCTCACCCTTGATTGTTAGGACTGTCCTGCTGGTTGCTCAAAACTGGGCACTGGACCCAGTAATTGGTTGTAGAGTCGTTTCCTAGGGCCTTGGGCAGGGAGGCTATAGAGGCCAGGAAAGCCTCTCCTATTTAATTTTCTTATGTGCACTTCCTTGGTCTGCCAGGAGATGGCGCTTGTTGGCAGTTCTCAATTCAATGCCTGGTCGGAGTATATTTGTTGTGACACAGACCAGATCAGTGTGATAGAGCTTCCTGTCTGGGGGCTAAGAGCCTTGTAATTCACACTTCGAGACAGTTTTCCAGTCTTTTCTGGTAGCCCACTCCCTTTTCCCAGCTCAGAAATATTTCCACTCCTCTCTGAATCCTCAACAATCAGTCCCTGTTAGTAGAGTAGGAGATTGGGACGTTTGTATATCTTTAGCTCCTTGCAGGCTCCAAGGCAAACAATGGTGCAGCCCCACCCGGCCTGGAAGGGCTTTTGGGACAGAGCAGACCAAACCTGCGAGTCAAAAGCTGAGTCAGCCCCAGGCTCTCTCTCCCCTCTCCTGTGGAGTCCTCAACAATTAGTCCAGGCTAGAAGAGAGGGAGGTTGTGAGGGTTGGATTTCTCCAGTCCTTCCTAGGCTCCCAGGGCAAACCGCCATGTGGAAGGGCCCTTGGGGCTCCACAGCCCAAATTTGCAGGTCAGAGCCTGAGTCAGCCTAAGGCTGTGTCCCTCTCTCTCCCCTTTCCAGGAGTGGTAGATCCCTGGAGCCCCCTTTGTCTGTAGTCGCAGGCCCAGAGGCCCGAGAATTCTAAGGAGTGTGGGGGAGGGTGCCGGCAGCAGCAGGTGCTGCTGGTTTCAACTCATGGTTCTGTCGTCGTGATTTCCCTCTTTTGTCCCTCTCTCCTCTGGGGGGTGTGCAGCCTTCACCTGCTTTCCTAAACCCTAGAAGATCTATTTTGGGGCTGTTTCAGCCTATCCTCTAGCTATTTTTCTGGAGAAGAGACTATCTGTCTTACTAGTCCACCATCTTCCCGGAAGTTGAGGTAGTCATCTTGATGTTTCCTTTTTTATTTTTTAGTCTGTTTACTGTTGTTGTTGTTTTTTTAGTTAACATGTTTTAATTTTCGGCTAAAAATGACTAATACAGTGAACTTGAATTAGAAAAATTAAGATTCCAAATAATAGTGAGGGAATTTCACAATGGGGTCAATGAAAATTTTTCTCTTAACACAATATCATAAACAGACTAATAAATCTTATTTGGAATGATAAAAAGGCAAAAATAGTAAAAGCATACTTTTCCTATAAAAAGTTGCTATGTTCTCTTCGGTAGGGATAGCTATTGTACATGAAGAAATAAAGATGTGATTACTTTCTCTATAATCTTCCAGATTTGTGATCTCACAGTTAAGCCATGACTTTTCAAATTTTTAAGATTTTGCAGAGCTTCTACTGTGCTGAGATTTTTTATTTTGTTTTCACTCAGATTGAGGTAGGTAAAATTTGTATATTTCTTGGCCAGTACTTCCAAGCCTCCAGAAATTATATTGTCACTAAGTTCCAACTTTCAAAGTTTATTTAAGCTGGGAAGCCGAGCCAGTGAATTTATTAGTTCCATATTAGCCATACTCAGAAATTCTAGTTCTTTAAAAGTATCATTCAGGCACTCAGTTTCCCCTGGACACACTGGCAGTTATCAAGCAGTGACTCTGTTACCTCTTCTGGAGCTCTGTTACTTAACTCCAGGTTAATCATCTTCTTCATCTCCATGTCCTCCTCCTCCTCTGCCACGACTCTCTTCCCTTCCCTTTTCCTGTCTTTCCCACTACCCCCAACCATAAAATGTAAAAAGATTTGGAAATAAAAGACAAGAAATGCAAATAGAATGCCCACCACCAACAGATAGTTGTAGGGAAGAAAGGAGAGGATAGCAAATGGAGTGGGAGGAATTGGGACTCTAACTCGGCTGCTCCCACCTCCTTGTCCACACACGCATGCACGCACATGCACACGCACACCCTCAGCTCCTTCCCCTTCAGTGGCTGCTCAGAAACTGACTGCTGGTGTTTGAACCCTTATTTCCTACTTGCTGACTTTCAAAAAAAGCTTGAGGTACTTTATAATGTTTAATAGGACAATTAAAGATAGACATAAAAGAATATACTTTAAAAAAAAAGAAAAGAAAGAAAAAAATAATATACTTTGGCAGAGTTAGTGAGCTTTGGAGTACTAGAAGCCTGTTAACCTTCTCCTGTTCTGAGGATATTCTGGCTGCTATAGGACAAAGCCTTGCCAAGTAGCTGTTATTACTCAATTTGAGAAATACGTGTACTATGTCTTAACAAGCAGGTAACTTTTTTGCTTTCACATTGTTAGTAGTGGCATACTTAAACCACGGGGGTCTGGATTACTCTATTTTTAAATAAACTTCTGTGTTGTAATTGTAGCATATAATTATCTTATTTAGTTCTTAAAGCAACAGTGAGAGTCAGGTAGTATATTTATTTTGTAGCTGGGAAGCCTGGAACTTCGAATGGTCACTTAATGTACCCAAAGCCCCACAGCCATCAAATTACAGAGCCAGAGCTCAAAGCCTGGTGTCAGCCCTGATGCCCAAAGCCAAGCTCTGTCCTGCGTTCTTTGCTGGCAGCTGGCACTTTTACTCATCTAGCCCTTCAGTAGATCCCACTGCAGAGTGGGATCACTTGTCACAGCGATAGAGACAGGGTAATGGGCTGGGAGGCCCAAGCTGTGAAAGGTTTAAGGGAGGAGCCCAGGATTTGCACTCAGGTCTGATTCCAGAGCTTACCTTGCCGATACATTATCGGTGAATTTCCTTCCAACCTTTTCTCTCATGACCTAGGTTTATTTGTTTGTTTTGAAATAGCTGAAGTACTGGCTTTTATTATTTAGTTAAAGTTTAACTTTCATTTATTTAAGAAGTTATGGGTTTACAGAATGATCAGGCATAAAATACAGGGTTCCCATGTACCACTGTATTATTGACACCTTGCATTGGTGTGGAACATCTGTTACAATTGATGGAAACACATTTTTATAATTGTACTCTTAACTATAGTCCATGATTTAATTTAGGGTTCACTGTGTAGTGCAGTTCCATGATTAAAAAAAAATTTTTTTTTCTGATAACTATATATACAATGTAACATTTTCCCTTTTAGTCACATTTGGATATATATTTCAGTACTGTTAATTATGCTTACAGTGTTAGGCTACCATCACCACCATCCATTACCAAAACATTTCCATCGTTCCAAAAAGGAACCCTGTACCTTTTAAGACTTAACTTCTATAGCAGTTTGATATGGTTTTTGAATTCCAAAAATAGATATTGGATTATGTTTGTAAACTGGTCTCTACCTAGGCATGATTAAATTATGATTAGGCTTTGATTGGGCCACGTCAGTAGGAGGTTGAGTTCCCACCCCCTTGGTGGGCAGGAACTCACAGATAAAACTGCACCGCAGAGAAAGGAGTTTGGAGTTCTGATGCTGTTTTAATGCTGAAGCCCAGGGAAGCAAGCACACAGAGGAGCTTGGTCGTGAGGAAGGAGAGAAGGCCCCGGGAAAAGAAGCAAAGTCTAGAGAGCCTCATAATCTACAGCTGACCTTGTGGAGGAAACAGGGGCTGATCCTGGAGAGAAACAGAGCCCCGGGAAGAGAGGAACCCAAGAAGCCTGAACTCTGGCAAATGTCAGCAGCTGTCTTGCTCCAACACGTGGCCATAGACTTTGGTGAGGGAAGTAACTTATGCTTTATGGCCTGGTAACTGTAAGCTTCTGCCCCAAATAAATACCCTTTATAAAAACCAACTAATTTCTGGTTTTTGCATCAGCACCCCTTTGGCTGACTAATACAGAATTTGGTACCGAGGAGTGGGGAGGTGCTTTTGCAATTACCAAAATGCTGGAACGGTTTTTTAAATGGGTAAGGGGTATTTTTTGGAGGAATTGTGAGATGCTTGATGGAAAAGGCCTAGATTGCTTTGCAGAGACTGTTGGTAGTAATATGGAGCCTAAATTTGTTTTTGATAAGGCCTTAGAAGGAAATAATTGTGAGATGGATGCTGAAGAGACTTTTTATGAGGGCTTAGAAGTAAATGATGAAACTGTTATTGGAAACTGGAGGAAAGGTGATCCGTGTTTTAAAACCTCAGAGAACTTAGCAAGATTAACTCTTGATGTTTTATGGAAGGAAGAATTTGAAAATGGTGAGCCTGGGCATTTAGCTGAAGAACTTTCTAAAGTAAACCTGGAGAATGCAGCTTGGCTTCTCCTTGCAGCTTATAGCAAAATGCTAGGCGAGAGAAATATGCCGAGGACTGAACTGCTGGGCACAAAGAAAACAGAAACTGGTTCCGGAAAGTCTGAGCCTCTGGAAATCAAGCTCCCAGACAATAGTGCCCCATATGAGGACTTAACTAAACTTGGAACTTGTAAGTCAGGATTGAAGATGCAGTTATCTTGGAAAGACTTGTGGAGAGTCTTGCTATCTGATGGCTTGGACCCCAGCTTCCTGAGTGCTAAACCAACAAACTTTTTGAGAGAACTGTATGAACAAAACCACTGTCAGCTTGGAATAAAAGAGACATGGAAAGGAGAGATTGAAGGAGAAACAGCTTTAAGAGGAAAACCATGGAAGTTGAGAGCTGGAATTAAGACATCCCTTGGGTCAAGAGATGAACCCCACCCATATGTACAGAGAGGGTGAGTTTGCCCCTGCAGTTGAAGAGGGTGGATGTTTCCACTTGATGTTGGGGGAGAGTTTTGCTGCCCCAGGGTACAGAGAGGGTGGAGCACATTCCTCAAGGATTAGGGCGGTTAAATTCAGCACCCCATAGGTCTGAGAGGGGTGCGCCTGTCCCCCATGGATTAGGGAAGGCCAGGTGGTCAACTCGTTCCTCTAAGAGGGTTGAGTCTATATGCCAGAGGTTAGGGGGAATGTTGTCTTCACGTCACTGTACTAGGGGGGGCTAAGACTCTAACCTAAAGATTGGGTAAGGTGTGGCAATCACCCCAACACTCTTGGAGGGTGAGGTCTGGAGCTTGGTCTACACCCGGATGCTTGATGAGGGTGGAACCAAGAAAACGGCCATTGGGCAAGCCTGTGGAAAGGGTGGGTTCCCATGAGGCCCCAAGGAGAAGAAGCCATCATCTTAAGAATGACTCTCAGACTTTGACATCTAATGAAGCATATCCTGCAGGTTTACTGAACTGTAAAGGACCCATGACTCATGTTTAACATCCCAATTTCTCCTTATTGTAATGAAAATGTTTATTCTTTGTCCATTTGTATATTGGAAGCAGATAAATGGTTTTGTAAGTTTCAGAGGTCTACAGCAGACTTTGCCCCAAGACAAACTATATTTCTTTAAACTGATTGTAATATGATTCTATACTTAGCATTGCTACTGATTTAAGGTTTTTTTGAATATTGTGATGTCTTTTTGGAATTCAGAGGGTGGAGTGTAGCAGTTTGATATGGTTTTTGAATTCCAAAAATAGATATTGGATTATGTTTGTAAACTGGTCTCTACCTGGGCATGATTAAATTATGATTAGGGCTTTGATTGGGCCACGTTAGTAGGACGTTGAGTCCCCACTGTCTTGGTGGGTGGGGACTCACAGATAAAACTGCACCTCAGAGAAAGGAGTTTGGAGTTCTGATGCTGAGTTTTAATGCTGGAGCCCAGAGAAGTAAGCACACAGAGGAGCTTGGTCGTGAGAAAGGAGAGAAGGCCCTGGGATAGAGATGATCCGTTCGCCTGACAGTTCACAGCTGGCCTTGTGGAGAGAGGCAAAGCCTAGAGTGCCTCGTAGTCTACAGCTGACCTTGTGGAGGAAACAGAGTTGCTGAGCCCTGAGAAAAACGCAGCCCCGGGAAGAGAGGAACCCAAGAAGCCTGAACCCTGGCAAACGTCAGCAGCTGTCTTGCTCCAACACGTGGCAATGGACTTTGGTTAGGGAAGAAACTTATGCTTTATGGTCTGGTAACTGTAAGCTTCTGCCCTAAATAAATACCCTTTATAAATACCAACCGATTTCTGGTATTTTGCATCAGCACCCCTTTAGCTGACTAATACAAATTCCCATTCCCTATCTCCACCCCATCCCCTCGTAACCTATATTCTAGATTCTGACTCTATGAATTTGTTTATTCTATTTCAAATCAGTGAGATCATACAATATTTGTTCTTTTGTGTCTGGCTTATTTCACTCAACATGATGTCCTCAAGATTCATCCACGTTGTCACATGTATCAGAACTTCATTTTTACAGCTGAGTAATATTCCATTGTATGTATATACTGTTCATCATTTGATAGACACTTGGGTTGCTTCCACCTTTTGGCAATTGTGAATAATGCTGCTATGAACATTGGTGTGCAAATACCTGTTTGAGCCCCTGCTTTCATTTCTTCTGGATATATACCTAGTAGTGGGACTTCTGGGTCACATGGTAATTCTATACTTCTCTTTCTGAGGAACTGCCACACTGCCTTCCACAGTGGCTGCACCATTTTACATTGCCACCAGCAGTGAATGTGTTCCTATTTCTTCACATCCTCTCCAACACTTGTTATTTTCTTTTTCTTTTTTTTTTAAAATTGCTGTTCTAATGAGTGTGAAATGGTATTTCATTGTGGTGTTGATCTGCATTTCCCTGGTGGCTAATGATGTTGAGCATCTTTTCATGTGCTTTCTGGCCATTCAGATATCTTCTTTGATGTCTGTTCAAGTCTTTGGCCCATTATTTATTATTATTATTATTAACTTTTGTAGTTTCAAAATTAAATTTTAAAAAGATATAGTGAGCTAAATATAAAGAACTTAATAAATGTTTTTCATTTTAGGGATCAGAATAAATACAAAGATGCAGCTAATCTACTGAATGATGCCTTGGCCATCCGTGAAAAAACTTTGGGCAAAGATCATCCCGCGGTTTGTATCCCTGGTTCTTTCTTTCTTTTTATATTTTGTTTTCCCTAATACGTATTTTACGCAACTCCTTTTCATATTAAACTTAACAGGGAAGGTTGAGCAGCTGCCTTTTCACTAGGTGGTACAGGTAGGCACTCTTACTTGCCCCACACCAACAATGAGCTTCAGGCTTGGGGACTTGACTGTTTACCGTATGCCAGTGCTCATTTAATTTGTTTACACCCATCACCCCAATTTGATCGTGTCCACAGTTTTTGATCCTAAATCAAATTGCATGTGCATCTATAAATTTTTCCAAAGAATTTATATTGACTTCTTACTGAATCTGCTTAGATTTGTATACAGATCTATGTTTTGGTTGGCTTTGTGGCTTCCATTGAAATTTTTAAAAAAAATCAAGATTATGCTGTTGATATTGATTTGTTTAATTTTTTAGTATTCTGCAGTGTTACTTACTGTAATCTGTCTACATTATAGTAAATTGCTCTTTTGCTTTTAATTGAAATTGTATTTTTTTATCCAATTAAGAGTATATCTCTTTACATTCTGACTATAAATGTATATATATTGTATAAATACATTCTCTTTATGTATTTATGTAAAAGCTGTTTTGGTAGCTTTTACTGTTCTTAGAGGTTCTCTCTGTTCTTGCAGGTGGCAGCTACTCTGAATAACCTTGCAGTGCTTTATGGGAAAAGAGGGAAGTACAAAGAAGCTGAGCCACTGTGCAAGAGAGCACTGGAGATCAGAGAGAAGGTGGGAGAGGGTGGGGAACACTCATTCTCTGAGCTTTGGTTGTCTTTTTTTAATACTTCAGTTTTAAGGTTTGAGAAAAGACCACTTGATATGTCATTAATAACCACTTACTGAAAATAACTTTCAGTATGGCAGATAGCCTTATTAATCTATTAATTAAGATGAACTCAGAGCTATAGATTAAGTTAATGTCATATGCTTTTTCAAAAGATCCTATGGTTCTTTTTTCTCTTGCTTAGCATCATGCTTTGTCACAGTTAGGCATTTAATTGTTATTTGTAAAATGGAGAAGATGGTGAAAAGTATAAATTTAGGTGTATACTTGGATATTTAATATCACCTTCTATAGTTAGTGGTAATTAGGTATTAAAATTTTTTTTTTTACATTTATTTTGAAAGAAGATTTAGATTACAGAAAAGTTACATCGAAAATATAGGGGTTTCTCTTTTACCCCACCCCCTCCCCATCTCAAATTTTCCCCTATTAATAACATTTAACATGAGTGTGGTATATTTGTTATCATTGATGAACACATATTGAAGCATTGTTACCATGGTCTATAGTTTACATTATGGTTTACACTTTGTACTGTACATTTTTTTTCATTTAAAAAATTTATTCAAGTATATCACTCCTACATAAAAATACGTAAACAATAAGTGTATAGTAAAAGTTGTGAACTTACAAAACACACATGTATAACATCATACAGCCCTCTCATACCTCACCCTACCACCAATACCTTGCATTGTTTTGAAACATTTTTAACAAATGAAGAAAGAGCATCCTCAATATATTACTACTAACCAAAGTATCTTACATTTGGTATATTTTCCCCCCAACCCACCCTATTATTATTATTTTTTTATATCATTCATGTATGAACATACATAAACAATAAGTATATGGTAAAAGTTGTGAACTGAGAAGGCAAATAAGCATACCATCATACAGGGATCCCATACATCAACCCACCGCCACCACCTTGCATTATTTTGAGACATTTGTTACAAATTATGAAAGAATATTGTCAAAATCTTACTGCTAACTATAGTTTATATCTTACATTTGGTGTATTTTTCCCCTAACCCACCCTATTATTATTTTTTTAAAATATATTTTTATTACAGAAGTTGTGAAGTTACAAAACAATCATGCTCATGTGCAGAATTCCCATACAACACCCCTCCATCAATACACCATACTGTGATGGAACATTTGTTACAGATTGTGAGATAATATCATCAAACTAGTACCACTAACCATGGTCATTGCACCATACAATTTTATAGGTTTTAACAAAATGTATGATGGCCTGCATCAGTCATTACAAAATCCTGCAGAACAATTCCAGTGCCCTAAAAATGCCCCCCCAAGTTCAACCTATTCTTCCTTCCCCCACCCCTCAGAACCTCTGGTAACCACTGTCTTTATATCATTTAGGTATTAAAAAATTGATTTGTTAATTTTGGCAGTACACTGTATGACTGTGTATCCAGATGTGATAGGGATTCAGGTATCAGGTCCATTCCATGAAAGACTAATGATAATATTTTAACTTGGTATTTTTTGTGATTGTTTATCAGTGTAGTGGATACTGAGAGATTGATCACTTAATTTTGAACTATATGGCCAGGAATTGGGAGAGAGAAATTGAAAAGGGGCTCATTATCAAATTATATAGGTAAAATTATATGCCATCATCTGCATGTGAAATAAAATGGTCAGATTTTGAGTGGGCTGGGGTTAAAATCAGAGCACAACTATATCAAATGAAAGATTATGAACTATAAATGGTGATTCACCAAAATCATTTGTATGTCTGCTCTTTCATTCATTCATTTAACAAACATTCATTGAGGACTTATGAGTCCCATTGTTGGTTAGTGTTGGCGATTTACAAATCAAAGATGGCAGTTCCTGCCTCCAGGAACTCAGTCTCCTGGGCAGGCCTTGGGGATGAATTGTGTGCTAGCTTCTGGGATAGAGCCCTGGAAGAGAGAGAGTAGGGGGCTTTGCCCAGTCTAGCACTTGATGAAATAGTTGAGGATGGCTTCCTAGAGAAGGTCAGTGTTTGTCCTGAGTCTTGGTTAAATGAGTTAAAGTTGTTCCAGGCAAGGAGTGGTAGGCAGTGGGAAGGCATGGCGAGGGAGCATGCCTTATTGGAGACAGCATGTGCAAAGGCACGATCTTGAGAAGATGACTGGCTTTTTCAAGATACTAAAGAAGTTATTTATTCATTCGTCTGTGCCCAGCATCTTGCTGGATGATAAGTTTATTGGTGAAGACAGATAAAGAATTTGCACTCTTGGAGCTTAACATTTGAATGGGTGGGAGCTGGCAGTAAATGGCTATACAGGTAGAAACAAGATAATTTCAGGCAGTGATACTTGAAAAAACTCCAAATAAACTAGATGATGTGTTTGTGAATTAACTGGGTGGGGATGGGGTAAAGGCTACTTTAGATTGGGTACTGGGCAGTCCCCCCTGAGGAGCTGACATTTGAACAGTGACCTGAATGTTAAGTAGCTTGTAACGGGGAGGGCTGGGGGAAGGCCGGGAGAAGAGCTTCCCAGGATCTAGGACAGCAAATTCAAAGAGCCCTGACTCAGAGCTTGAAGTGCCA
>JAQZBX010088029.1:0-12510 GCA_029593785.1 Cabassous unicinctus | reverse complement strand
TTGGATTAACAATAGAATACAGGGAAAGGGTAGAGGAAAGAACAGATGATCTCTGGGGATTTGTAAGTCTGTGGTTAAAACTACAATGGTTGGAATATTCTTTTGGTAAATATGGCAGGGTAGGGTTAATGGTGCAGGGCGTTGAGGGTGGGGTATAGGTGGGATAGGGCACACCTGTGGCATGCTTCTATGGAACATGAATGTGCTCATCATTCATAGTGTTGTATCTTAATGGATGGAGACCTAAATGAAAAACAAGGAAATATTAAACTCCAGCCTGAGGAGTCCTGCTTTGTTCACAATTGAGGGGCAAGAATCTCTTGAGAACATAGGCAATGCCTAAGAAAAGAAAACAGACCAATATGTCAAACTCTTAATAATAATTCATGTAACTATGAACCTTATTCTTAAAAAACTGAAACCCAGTCAAAGGGGAGGGGGAGGGAAGTATAGAATAGATGGAACATAAGAAATTTTTAGGGCATTGGAATAGTTCTGCATGATATTGCAATAGTCAAAACCTATAAAAGTGCATGGTGCAAAATGTAAACCATAATGTAGCAAGGCTTCAATATTTGTAAGTCAAATGTAACAAATTTACCGTACACATATAACATGTTATTTATCGGGGAGAGTGTGAGTGGTGGTGGTGTTGGGTTAAATGAGAACCCCCTCTATTTTCCATTTGACTTTTCTGTAATCTAAAGTTTCTTTGAAAATAGAGCAAAAAAAGAGAGGACAGTGGGGGAACTTCGAGAAGAAGTTGTCACTGTACATAAAACATAACAGATCTTATACTGAAGAAAGACAATGAACTTTTTTATTTTTATATGGTATTTGTTATTGCTTATTTTTATTTTATTTTTATTTATTTTTTATTCTTTGGCTTTGCTTTGGGTGAGATTTTGGAGTGTTTAAGCATCATAGATGGGGCAGGGAAGGATTGAAACTTATAAATTGAAACTTAACCTAGTACTATATATTGCCTAAGAGTTACATCCAGAAAGTCCTTGTTGCTCAAATGTGTCCTCTCTCTAAGCCAAACTCAGCATGTAAACTCACTAACTTCCCCCAGGCGTGTGATATGCCCTCTAGGGATGAGCCTTCTTGGTGCAGAGGATTATTACCAAGTGCCAACTAGCAATACATTTAGAAAAAGACCTTGACTGAGAGGAGGAATTATTAAATACAAATGAGTTTTTATGGCTAAGAGAATTCAATGTGAGTCAGGAGATTATTCCAGAGGTTACACTGATGCACATGTCAGCAGATCTCAGTGACTGCCACAGTAAACAGTGCCTCAAGCAGGAGGAATTCTGAGGCTTCTAGAGTAGGGGTTCTTAACCTCTTTTGTTCCGTGGACCCTTTACGAGTCAGGTGAAAACCACAGAACACTTCTCAGAATTTAGCAGCAGACAGTTTTCTGAAACTCAACTAGTGTCAGCTCTTAAACTACTCTAATATCAAACTATGAATGAGTGTTAACTGTTTTGTCGAGATATGAAACAACCGTAATGTGATATGAAATGAATACTATTGTCATTTTTTGCATACATTCATATATGAAGGAAATACTAGAATTCATTTAGAGATCAGAGAAAAGATAAGTTGATTTTTTTTTTTCAATTCAAGCTCATGGACCACAAAAGTATGATGATGGACAACACCGATCCCAAAAGACCGAGTATCTATAATTGCAAGTGAGACAGTTCCACCCATCTGCCCCATGGGTTCTAAGCCAAATCTTAATCAGAAACAGAGTGGGCATCACCATCCCCAAATCCTCAAGATTGAGGAATGAACAAACATAAGTGGGGAATGCAATTATGAAATAAAGTAAACTTTTATTATTCTAGCAATGGAAGGACTTGTATTTTTGATACAAAGGCAGTGGACACCAGAGGTTCTGAGGGGAGGAAGAGGGAAGAATAGGTGTAACATGGGGCATTTGTTACATTGGAATTATTCTCCATGACATTGCAATGACAGAGACAAGCCATTATATATTTTGTCAAAATCTATAAAATTGTGAGGTACATTGTGTAAACTGTAATATAAACTATACACCATGTTTAGTAGCAATGCTTCACTATGTATTTATCAATTGTAATAACTGTAACTATACTAATGAAATATGTTGTTAAAGGGGAAATGTATGAGAAGGGGAATGTAGGTATATGGGAATCCCCCTGTATTTTCAAAGTAACATTTATGTAAGATAAACACTCTTTCAAAATAAAATTAAATTAAATTAAAAAAGAGCTACTAAAGAAACAATGACAATTAATGTAATACCTGGTCTTGGATGGGTTCAAACAATGGAAGAGAAAAGGCCCAAAAGGACATAATTTGGACATGTGATAAAATTGGAATATAGATGCAAAGTCTTGTTTCAATGTTAAAATTTTTGAACTTGATAACTGTATTTAAGGTCATTACATAAATTAATATCCTAGTTCTCATGAAATGTGTATGAAATTATTTTATGTTCAAGGAATGTAATGTGTACAACCTACTCTCAAATGTTTAGAAAACTGACAGATAAGTAGATAGATCAATAGATCGAGAGATCGATAGATAGATAGAGTGAATGTGGCAAAATTTTAAAATTGGACCTGGGTGTCAGAGTTGGGGGGCGGATGTTACAGTTCTCTTTATGAGTTTTGTATTGTTTTTGCAACTGTCTTGTAAGTTTGAAATTATTTCAAAATTAAAAAGTATAAAAAATGTGGGACATGAAAATAAATAAATAAATAAAGGTGGGATCAAATGTGAAGAATAAATGTGTATTTAGTAAATGGCTTTAAGTTTTCAAGGTTATCTCTTCCACCAATCACCTTTGAATCATGTCTCTGCTGTAACCCAACATGGAACCTAAATATAAAAAGTACCCTCAAGTACTTGACTTAATAGAACACATGGTAATTAAGTCTACTGGTTCTCTCTCTGCTCAGAACAATCTCTTGAATACATGTTAGTGTTTCTCTAAGTTTCCATGCTATGTGGATATTACTTCTGCATATTTCTTGGTATGTTCCAGCTCTCCTTTATCTGAATCAAGGAAAAGTCAGTCTAGTTAGAATAGGGCCTCGCCCACTTAATCCTAATATCAGTTGTTTCTATATAAATAATGAATTGTGAGAGGATTAGTTTTTTTTTATTGATTTCACGATTTTTTAAAAATTTAAAAATAGAAAATTTTATTTCACTTTGTCAATATTAAATAAAAGAGATTAGGAATATACTAGAAAGTGAGTGCCCTTTCATGATCATAAAAAGGTTTGAATTCCCAGGAAATTATCTAACATGAGTGCACAACTAATAGCATGGCTTTTGAAAAGTGACAGAAGTACAATATTTCAAAGAATTGGGGATATTTTACAACTCTCAGCAATGGCTAAAATAAGCAGAGAAATATAAGAAAAGATACTGAATATTTGATCATCATGAATACTTCATTTTACTTAATGCACAATATACAAAACAGTGCAAACAACAGCAAAATGTGACTTTTCCAGTGTACTTAAGCAAATGTAGGGACAAGAGGGAGAAGAAAAGGAGGAAACCACAGTCATCCTGTCAAAGGTGATGCTGAACACATAAAAAGGTAGTGGCAAAGAGACGGGGACAGAGGTGGACTTGTTCTGGTGATAGGACATAAGATATGCAGATGGAATGGATGTGGGCTGGAGGGAAAGAGAAGTCAAGAAATGCAGCAAAGTTGCCACTGGAACACCTGACAGGTAGAGTACCTGGTTTAGAAAGTGGAGCCAAAGGAGGAGCAGGTTCCTGGGAGAAGCCGAGAGTTCTGTGTTGGCATGTTAGACATCTATATGGAGACATTATGGAGCAGCTCTGTGTGTATCAGGACAACTTGGAAAAGATTGGCATGGATAAATAAATACAGAAATCATGCCAGTATAGATGGTGCTTAAGCCAAGATGCTCCAATGAGGGAACATGTTGCTGAAGAAGGAAAGTAGTCCAAAGACTGAGCTTTGAGCACTTATGTTGTGTGACTTTGGAGAAACAACCCAGCAAAGATGCAGAGAGAAAAGGGCAGTGAAGTCAGATGAATAACAAACAGGCAGGAGAATATAGTGAAACAGAAACTAAGTGATGGAAGCATTTCAAGGAAGTGAGAAAGACTGTGTCAAATACAGCTGATGGAGTAAGTAAGAAGATGAAACTTTGGGAATAATGGAAATATTGTAAAATTGGATTATAGTGAGGGTTGTGCAGCTCTGTACATTTAACAAAAAATTGTATATTTAATTTTATGAATTTTATTTCATGTAAATTATACCTCAATTTTTGTTTATTTTTCTTCAGGAGATTGCATTATGTTCTTTTAATGTAACATTAAACTTTATTTTTAGATATGTTTTAGATTTACAGTTACAAAAAAATTACACTGAAAGTATACAGAATTCTCAAATAACCTTCCCACATCCACACACATAATTTTCCCTATTGTTGAAATCTTAGATTAGTGTGGCACATTCATAATGACTGATGAAGCAATATTGAATCATTGCTATTAATCAAAGTCAATAGTTTATATTATGGTTTACACTTTGTACTGTACAGTTCCATTGGTCTTGATAAATGCATAATGTCATGTGTCTCCGTCATTGCCTTTTCATACAGAAGAATCTCACTGCCCCAAATATGCCCTATGCTCCATCCATTCATCCTTCCCCCTCCCTTCTGGAGCCCTGGCAACTAGTATCTTTATATCAATGCTTCAAGTTCTTCTGTTAACACAAGATAATTGCTATGATAACAATAAATCTATTTATTTATCTTCCCCTTAGGATTGTTCATGACTAAATCTTGAAGGATTTGGGATTCTATCCCCTCTGCTTCAGGCAGATTGGGGATTTAGATATTGTGGGGCAAATGGAAGAAATTATTTTGCTAGCAGTTGTAGATGCACCTTGTTTTTTGGGATGGGAATTGCCCATCATCACTGTTTTGTTAATTGTCTAGGGTAAGCCCTAAGAATTGGAGGTTAAGAGATGGCTGCTACTCTGCTGGGATTCTGAGCTCAACCAGCATATGAACAATCCAAAGATTTATGTCTCTGAGGAATATACTTAATAGGTACATTGAAAATTTAGGAGAAGAATCATGATTAGTGGAATTATAAATGAGTCCTACTATGTTACATTGGGGGAAAAGGTTATTATATATTCCCAAATGGGGCCTGCCAAAAGGGTGATATTTTCATGAGGTTGTGTGACTTTCCCATGGTGTTCAGACATCCCTAGACCTCTTGTGAACACCCTTTTATGAAGCTTTGTTTACTGTGGCAGTTAATGAAATCTGCCTGATATCAGTATGAGCAAAGCCTCTGGAATGACCTCTCAACTCACTTTAAAATGTCTTCGTCTTAAAAACATTTTTTGTATTTAAAGTTTCTGCCTTGTTGTCAAGGTCTTTTCCCAACTGCATCACTTATTAGCACTTGCTAATAATCTGCCACTGCCAGGGAGGCTTATCCCTGGGAGTCATGTCAAACATCAAGAGTGGGGAGAAAGTAGTACATTTATTTGCTGAGTTTGGCTTAGAGAGAGGCTACATTTGAGTAACAACGGTATTAACAGGAGGTAATGCTTAGGCATTTTTTCGTAATTAGGCTATTTCTTTTCTATAGGAATAAGGCTCTAATGTACAAGCATTAAGATAGAGGACTTGGCATATAGGTCTGTTTTCTTTTCTTATAGGCATGACTTATATATTGCAGAGATTTTTGCTATATTATTTGAGAATGCATCATGACTTCCCCAGGATGGAAGTTTAACATTGTGTCAGCTGCTTGAGAGCCTCTTTCTATTGAGAAAACATACCTATGACAACACAAACACATTCATATCCCATAGAAGCATATTTTAGGTGCATTTTTCCCCATATATCACCCCACTATCAATGCCTTGCACTAGTAATATAGCTTTGTTCTGATCCTAATAAAATATTTGTCTATTTGCATTCTTTACTACAATCTTTGGCCACTCCAGATTTAACTGAGTTATACAGTTGCCCATTTTATCCTTTAGTTTTCTGTCTAGCTTCAAGGATGGGTCAAAACTTCCCCTTTCAACCATGTTCACACTTAAAATTCAATGCTGTTAATTATACTCATATTGCTGTGCCACCATAACTTTCATCTATTTCTAAACCATTTCAATCAGCCAAATTATAAATTCTGCACATATTAAGCATCAATTCAACAATCTCTACTCCCCTTCTATCTCCTAGTAAACTAACTTCTAGAATCTACCTCTATTAGTCTGCTCACTGTCCTTAGTTCATGTCAGTGAGAACATGTAATATTTGGCCTTTTGTGCCTGGCTTATTTCGCTCAACATAAGGTCTTTGAGGTTCATCCATATTATTGCATGTGTCAAAACTTCATTCCTTCTTACAGCTGAATAATATTCCATAGTATGTATATGCCACATTTTGCTGATCTATTCATCCATTGATGGACATCTAGGTTGGTTTCATCTTTTGACAATTGTGAATAAAACCAATATGAACAGTGGTGTGCATTTATCTGTTCCATGTCCCTGCTTTTTATTAATTTGCATTAATATTGAAAAATCTCATTCCCTCAGAAAAGTTGAAAGAATAGTGAAAAAACAATCTTTTTTCTAAGATTTACCAAATGTTCTTACAGAGCACCCTTTAAATAGACTATTGTTTTTGCTGAACACTTTAAGAGTAAGGTGCAGACATAATGGTATTTAAACACTTTAGCATGTTCACCTAGGTGTAAGCTTATTATCTACTTTACCACAATAACACTATTGCACCCAACAAACTGAGTATACATTGTAATTACATGAAAAGTATAATTTCTATGAATGAAAAAATCATGGAAATTTTAAGTGCCTATTTTGCCTTTAAAATAAAATATCATTGGATAATATTAAGCCTTTATTAAGACATTGCATAAAATCTTTTGAGATTAACATAGCTTTCTATTTCCAAAATAAAAGATTCAGTAAGTATTGCATATAATCCATTTTCAGTAATTCAAGAACTCAGATCACTTTCTTCATTTTCAACTTGAAGATCCCTGATCTTTCTAAGTTGCAGAAAACAACAATAATGACACCAACAAAAGATATAATCCAACCTATATTCTTATTTATTTTTAGACGCTATTGAAAATAGATTTTGTGTAGATTTCCTCTATATATTGTACATTGCTAGTGTATAGAAAAATACTGCATGTTGACCTTGTACTACGCCACTTTGCTGATTTTTTTTTGTTAGTTTCAGGGTTTTGTTGTGGATTTTTCAAGATTTTCTGTATATTGGATTATGTCATGTGAAAGTAGGGAAAATCTTACCTCTTCCATTTCAGTTTTGCTGCTTCTTATTTCTTTTTCATGCCTAATTTCTCTATTTAGAGCTTCCAGTTCAAGGTTTATTAACTGTAATTGTGGGCAATCTTGTCTTGTTCCTGATTTTAGAGGGAACACTTTAAGTCCTTCACCATAGAGAAGGGCATTAACAATTTGTTTTCACAGATGGCCTTTATCAAGTTGAGGAACTTTCTTCTATTTTAATTTTTCTACATGTTTGCATCATATAAGATTTTGTGTTTTCCCCACAACCATTCCAGTGTTTTCCCCTTTTAGTCAGTGTTTCATTTCTTAATAGTCACACAGCAAGCCTTGAAAAATAACTTTCTGAGCTCGTGATTGATAAAGTATGCTTAGACTGCTCTCCCAGGAAACTCCAGGAATAATCAGTTCTGTGAAGTGTTGATCACAACCTATGGATCCCTTATGGAATTATTGTAAAGATGTAACTTCAGCCCTATTGACAAACTTCAGCCCTGTTTTAAATCCTCATTTTACATAGTTCTGTTAAAGTGTAACTTTTGCCCTGCTGGGACACATGGCAATTGTCCATTTCTTAAACATCTGTCCTGAGCATTACACTTTTAATCATGCTCCTCCATCATGTGGCCTCCCGATCTGCACATAGATACATAGATAGGTAGTATAAAAGCCCCCTTTTGATTTGTGGCAAGTACACCTTGAGCCTCGGGAGTGCCACGCTCCCTGCTTGCCACCATAGATAAGGATTTAGGCCATTACAAGACTCAGACTCTCCAAAAAAGGGTCTCCCTTCCAGACCACCAATTGTGAGGCCCCACTTTAGGCTCCTGTTAAATGCCCTTTTTCTTTCCAAGCTGGACTTGTCTGAGACTTTCTTTTGTCTGATGATACCCTCTCAGTTGGGTGGGAAGCTGCCATTTTACAGGGCTCACTGTTATACTTGGAAAAATCATCTATCATGAAGGTCTGCTAGATTTTGCAGAGCCTTTCTTTCATCAATTGAGATGATCATGGGTCTTTTTTTCCCTAGTTCTTTTAATATGTTGTAACAACAAAAAGACAAAGAAACCAAATAAAAATGAGCAAAAATCTAGAATGGACATTTCACCAAAGAAGTTATACAGTTGGCCCAAAAGCACATATATAAATATTCAACATCATTAGGCATTAGAGTAATGCAAATCAAACCCATAAAGTGATACTGTTTCATATCTACTAGAATGACAACAGATAAATAAAAAAGGGAAAATAACAAGTATTGTTGAGGATGTGGAGAAATAAGGACACTCATTCAATTTTGGTGGTAATGTAAAATGGCTCAGGTGTTGTGGAAAATAGTTGACTGGTTCTTCAGAATTATAAGTATAGAATTACTATATAATCCAACAATCGCACTTCTTGGTACATACCCAAAAGAACTGAAAGCAGGGACTCGAATGGATATTTGAGACCCGATGTTCATAGTGGAATTATTCACATTTGCCAAAAGATGGAAGCAACCCAAGTGTCTATCAACCAATGAATGGATAAACAAAATGTGGCAGATATATACAATGGATTATTAGATAGTCATAGAAAGGAATTGAATTCTTATACATGTGAAAACATGATGAACCTTGAAGAAATCTTTGAGGAAATAAGTCATTCACAAACACATAAATATTCTATAGTCTCACTGATATGAAATAATAAGAATAAGAAAATTTATAGTGTTAGAAACTAGATAATAGGTTACTATGGTTTGGTGTGGGGGTGTGGAAGGGGGAGCTAATTCTTAGCTTGTATACAGTTTCTATTTGAAGTGATGGCAACGTTTTGCTAATGGATCGTGGGTATGATAACGCAATTTTATGAACATAATTAAGAATATTGAACTGTATAATTAATCATAGTTAAAAGAAGAAATTTTAGGTTGTATATATGTTATTAGAATAAAAATTTCAAATAAAACAAAGGATTATACAACACAAACAGGGAACCCCAATATAAATGATTAACAATAGTTAATAGACCAATTATATATTTATAATAATATGTTTTCATCAGTTTTTTTTTCCTTTTTTTGAAGTACCAGGGACCTGGGATGAAGCTGGGGCTCAATCACTGAGCCACATTGGCTTACCTGAGTTGGTTTTATTGTTCGTTTTTGTATGTTTGTTTGTTTCCCTCAATCATTTCTTTCTTTCTTTTTTTCTTCTTTTTTATTAATTTTTTTTTTAGAGAAACTTTTAGATTACATAAATGTTACATAAAAAATATAAGGGATTCCCAATTGCCCTACTCCCTCCCCTCCCACAGTTTCCCACATCAACAACATCCCTCATTAGTGTGGTACCTTTGTGATAATTGATGAGCACATATTGAAGCATTGCTACTAACCACGGATTACACTTTACGTTACAGTTACACTCTATCCTGCACTATTTTGTAGGTTATGACAAAACACACAATGGCTTGTTTCTGTCACTGCAATGTCATGCAGGAGAACTCCAATGTGGCAAAAATGCCCCATATTACACCCATTCTTCCTTCTCCCTTCCCTCAGAACCTCTGTTGGCCATTGCCTTTATAGCAATGATAAGAGTTATTCAATTGATAGAATAATTATAAGTATATAGTGGAATAATAAGTCTACTTTAGTCCATTGTTCATTCCCCAATCTTGAAGATTTGGGGATGGTGATGCCAACTCTGATTCTCATCGAGAGGGAGCTTAGATCCCATGGGAAAGATGGATGGAACTATCTTGCTTGCAGGTGCAGATACTCTCTGTTCCTTGCGATGCTTATTCTCCACCATCATCTCCTTGTTAGTTGTCCTGGATGAGGTCAATGAACTGCAGAGTATGTGTTGCAACTCTGCTGAGGTTCAGGGCTCAACTGGCATGTGGATGGATCAAAGATTTAAGTCTCTGGGACAAATATTTATCAAGTGTAGTGCTAATTATAGGTTCAAGTGAAAGGTTCAGAATTGCCAGGTGTAGAGAGCCTATAAATGATTCTAACTCTGTTACATTAGGGAGTATAAATTCCAAAGTAAGGCCCACTGACAGGGTGCCAAACTCTCGAGCTGTCTGCCCTGTGCATAGTTTCTGGTTGTCTCTAACACCCTCAGGAGCCCCGCTATTGGAGACACTGTTTGCTGTGGCAGTCAAGGAGATTCTGCTGAGACTTGCATAAGTATAACCTCTGGAATGACCTCCCAACTCACTTTGAGGTTTTTAGCCATAAAAACTCATTTAAATTTGCTGTTTCTCCCTTTTGGTCAAGGTCTTTTTCCATATGCATTGCTAGTAGGTACTTGGTAATAATCCCTTGGTGCCAGGGAGGCTCATCTGTGGGAGTTATGTACCATGCTGAGTTTTGCTTAGAGAGAGGCCACATTTCAAGGAGGTTTTCAGGAGATAACCCTTAGGCAGTCTATAATACTAGGCTAAGTTTTCAATTTCACAAAATGTTTTATAAGTACGACTATCAATATCAAGGGTCTGGCATAATGGTCTGTCTTCCTTCATTAGGCAATGCCCTTGATTTTGAGGGATTCTTCGTGTCCTATTAGAGAATGTAGCAGAACTCCACAGGATGGGAATTCAATATTCTTTTGGTTATTGTGTGGATTTCCATCCACTGAGACAATGCCATTGACCCCAATCACTTCACTGCTGTCACATGCATCCACTCCCCAACTACCCCCTTCCACCTTATCAAAGGTTTTGCCCATTTTGAGCATCAGCTCACCACCCACTACTCCCTTTCAGTCTCCTATTTCTTCCAGACTCTAGCTTTGTGAGTCTGTTATGTTTGCTTAGTTCATATACTTGGGGTCATGTAATATTTGTCCTTCAGTGCCTGGCTTACTTCACTCAACATAAGGTCTTCAAGATTCATCCATGTTATCACATGTGTTAATACTGCATTCCTTCTTACAACTGAGTAATATTCCATTGTATGTATATACCACAGCTTGCTTATCCATTCATCTGTTGATGGATATTTCGGTTGTTTCCAACTTTTTACATGAACATTGGTGAGCATATATATGTTCAATGTCCCTGTTTTCAATTCTTCTGGGTATATATCCAGCAGTGGGTTTGCTGGATCATATGGCAGTTCTATATTTAGCTTCCTGCAGAAACACTACAGTGCGGGGAAGCATCTATGAGATCCTGTAGTATGAAATGTTTTCATAAACTTTATAGAGTTTGTTTTTGCTCTTTCAGGTGGCACTAGGAACCAAAACTGGGGCCACCCACATGGGAGGGGAGAGCTCAACTGTTTGAGCTGTATCAGCTCCCCATCAATTTTAATGAATGTACCACACTAAGCAAGGTGCTAATAATGGGGCTGGTGGATGTATGGGAACTCTGTATTTTATGCATACATTATTTGTAATCCTACAACTTCTCTCATAAAATATAATAAAATGAAGAAAAAAAAACAAACAAGGTGATGTTTTGTAGGCTCTTTAGAATATTTTTAATCTTCTCTACTTTTCCTTAGGGAAACTATCCCTCTTGGACTTCTCTTTAGAGAAGCATTCATTCTTTCTAAAATAATTGGCAACTAGTAAATATTTCCCAACTTTCAAGCTAATAATCATGGCTATAATTTTTGTGAAGATGTGTGAGGTAAGATTAGTTGTACACATATATTATCTCATAAATTATCTGGTAATTCTAAAGGAATAATTTGTTAGAAATATTTATTATCCAAAGCAGAGATACTGCCATGTGTTCAGATATATGTGGCAGTGAAGTATAACACATTACTAAAGCATTCCCACTTTAGTGCTTTTCTTTGAAAGAGCACTAAAGAGATATCTGAGATATCTGAGATATCCTTCTATGTTAATTTTCCTAAATTCAAAATTAAATATTGTTTTTCAGTGATTATATTCATTGTTATGGTTGTTTCTTGCTCATGCACTCTAGAGGAAAAAATTTACCCCCAAGTACTGCTAAAGGTTATTACATAGTATTGTTATTTTTATTTTAAAACTTTAAGAATAATTGCGAGTTTGAAGGCAAACAAGAGTGAATTAAAGTTGACATTTTATAATTTCTCTAAATATTAATCACTCCTTATTTTCTAGTTTATGAATTCAAAAATGCAAGAGCATAATGCTTCTTTTATGCACTTGCAACTTTGTTTCCAA
>JAQZBX010088028.1:0-12791 GCA_029593785.1 Cabassous unicinctus | reverse complement strand
GGGATAAAATAGCAATTCCAGTGTCGATTATTATGGTCTCTCGCTTGGCAAAGCGCTTGGAAGAGTATCTGAGTAGGGGGGTCGGCCTGTCCAAAAGAAAATCCAGATTGGCCAAATGCACCTGTTTTAGGGGGAATCTGACTGAACATAGCAAGCATAGGGTCTGGAGATTGTTGTGGAGTGGTAAATGGATTTTGAGGCAGGAGGAACTGAGGGGTTTTTGTTTCCCTTTTATTAGACATTTTGTTCTTTGATTTCTTTTGTTTATTTATTGGCTTATCGTCTGCCTCATTGTCTGAGCTGCTTTCGGTTTCAGCTTGAGCATATGAGGCAAGTGACGGAAGTGTTGGGTATAACGCAACACTTTGTTCAGTAGAACAAGATGGCGCCGGCAGCATGGGCGGGAAATCGCCATTTTGTTGTTTACCAGGTTTCTCTGAGGAAGAAGGCGGAAGTGCGCCATTTTGTTGTTTACCAGTTTTAGGATGCCCTGTCTCTGAGGAAGAAGGCGGAAGTGCGCCATTTTGTTGTTTGTGCCATTTCAACTCATTTGATTCTTCTTCCTCAACTAAATTATTATATTGCAGAACTAACAAGGTGCTATCTCTCTCCTCCTTTTCCTCAGAATCCACAGAAAATATTGCTGTAGGAGGTTCGCTGCCTTGAAGGCAAGATCGAATGGTAATTTAGGTAGGGATAAGTCCAGGAGGGAATCTTTTATTCTCGTGCTCCATTGCCAAAGTTATTCGATAAATGAGCAATCGGAATGTCTCTGGGTCCCATAGGTTGGCTGTAGATAGCCAGGGATTGATTGGGAGTATTAAATCCCAGTATTTCTGCAACTGTTTTATCATTACACGACAGTTGTAGCAATCCAAGAGCACAGCAAGAGCCCGTACCTGTGGGTGCTGCTTTTTAGAAAGGTTGGGGCCCATGATATGGGCGGGGGTCCTGACCTGGGAGTTCGTGGCCTGGAGGTCCTTCACTGGAGCTGATGGCTCGAGTAGTTGTGGTCCTTAGAATTAAAATTCAAAGTAAGCAAGCGCTGTGGCAGAGGCTATTATGAAGAGGAAGGCTATAGCAAGGAAGGTACGGTCTGCCAAAGACCAGTCAGCCGGAGCTACTATGGCCAGAATGGCACCAAAGAGAATGGCAAGAACAGCGATAAGCATGATAAAAAGATAGTGGAACATTAGAAAATAAGCAAGTAGGACCGGAGGGGGCCCCACGTTGGGCGCCAATTGTTGCCCGGTAAGGAGGTAAGGACCGCGGGAATGATGTTCGCGGAGACAGGCTGATGGTGCAGTCTGCTTTATTGCGGAAGCTCACATCTTATATAGTGGTAGGGAAGTGGGTGGGGTGTGGTAAGAAAGTAGGAGGAACATAAGAGGGAGGCAGGAGTGAGAAAAGGAAAAGAAAAAAAGAGAGATGGGGGGAGAAAAACAGCAAGTGGGCAATAGGGCAAGAGAGGGCGATATCACCCGTACCAGGCCGAGGGCGTTGTCACCCTTTCCAGCCGCCCTGCTCAGCCAGTAGCGGTACCAACTACGAGCTTAAGCTTACTAGATTGGCGAGCCACACTTCTGCTTGCTTCCCCTCAAAATAAAGCTTGAAAAGAATTGAAGATGCATATCAAAGCAATAGAAAAAGTAGAAAGATAAAATTTATGTATTGGAAGCTACTACTGGATAAACTGATATTGTTTGAGACTTCTTTGTTCATTTCTTTGATATAATGCAACAGTACATTCATTTCATTGAGAAAGAGTCAACCATCTGCCTCATTTGAATGATGGTATTCTTTACTTATTAGGTCCTTGTGGTGAAGATGAAAAGGTTCAAAGCAGGCAACCGGGATATTGAGCACTGCAATTCTTATGGAAGAAGAAATTCTTTGTTTGAATGAGTGTTCATTGTATACGTAGATGCAGCTGACATAAGAGAGGGAGATGAAAGTCATGTGTGAAGGGGACAAGGAAATTGCATTTTTCTTCTGCTTAGTTGTAGGGCATTTTAGAACCATCAGTGCTGTGTAAGTGTATGATGAGATCACGATTACAAACTTGGCCAAGAGTGTCACCAAAGCTGAAATGAAATCCATTGCCTCATTGAACAGTGTGTCTGAGCAGGAGTTCTGCAAAAGGGCAGTAATGTCAGAGTAGACATGATCAACGATGCTGGAAGTGAGAAGTCAAGATTAGACCCAGGGTTAGTGTTGGAGAGATGATAAAGGATCCAGTGAACCAACACCTGAGGACAAGAAGTGTGGAGATTTTGCTGTTCAAAATGGTTGTGTAGTGCAGCAGCTTACAGAAGGCAATAAAGCAGTCATAGGACATGGCAGCCACCAGGTCAAATTCAGATGCCCATAGAAGGATGGCAGAAAAACAAATGATCTGCACAACAGTAATAGGAAATGTTTCTGTTTCCATTTTGCATAATAATTACCAATTTAGGAATGCACATAGTCATAAAAGGGATTTCTAAGAGGGGAAAATAAACAAGGGAGACTTGAGGTGAGCATCCAGTAGGGTGAGTGTGATGATGATTAGATTGTCAGTGAATTCAGCATGTATGTGAGAAGAAGGAAGATAACACAATTTTCAGCTGTGAGCCATTAGTCAAATCTCCTAGGATAAATATGGTCATTTCTCTCAGTTTCCCAATAATGTTCTCTGATTTTTCACAAATAGAAAATTAAAAAAAACAAAAACACTTGATGATTCCTAATAACCATGATTATGAATGTTTAAGTTAATGTTAGAAAAGTAATATTTCAGATAGTCTAATAAAAGGTATATTTAAATGTTATAGATGGATTTGTTAGCAAAATTTCTTTTCACATTTCCAGTGACTGGATATTGAATTAAAAATCAGTATAAAGTGAAGTGGATGTGGTTCAGGCAACTGGGCTCCTGCCTACCACATGGGAGGTTTCTGGTTTGAATCCCAGTGCCTCCTAAAGAAGACAGCTAGCTGGCACAATGGGTAGGTGTGCCAAGCTTACAGAGCAAGAGACACAAGAAGAAAAAACATAATGAGAGACACAACAAAGCAGGGTACACAGGGTCCCAGTGCCTCCTAAAGAAGACAGCGAGCTGATGCGACAGGCATGTGTGGCAAGCTGACGCAACAAGCTGACGCAACAAGAGATGCAGAAAGGAAAACCGGAATGAGACACATAACAAAGTAGGGAGCGGAGGTGGCTCAAGCAATTAGGCACCTCCTTCCCACATCAGTGGTCCTGGGTTCAGCTCCTGGTGCCTCCTAAAGTAACAAGGAAGACAGACAGACACAGCAACTGGAAACAACAAGGGGGTGAGGAGAAATAAATAAATAAAATAAATCTTTAAAAAATTGGTATATAAATTCAAACAACAGAATAACCCTAAAAGGTAGCAATATTTTGTTATTTTATGTGAAGAAATTAGAAGGCTCCAAATACTTAGGAAATACACTTTCTGCCTGGATGTTATGCTAATGTTGTAAACTAGTCCCAAAATTTTATGTGTTATTTTAAGGGCATCTGTTTTCTTTTGGCATTTAAAACACACACCCAAATATACATGTGATATTGCCTTCCTGAAAGATCCTACACATCACTTTTACCATGGACTGATCTTCTTGATAGGAGAACTAAACTCTGAATGAGAGCACCAGCAGGTGGAGTCCAATTTGCAAAGATTATGAAAGGTGGCTTTTTGCATTGATGTATGTTTTTGTTAGTTTCTGGCACTCAAGAAAACCTTTATCATATCACTATGTGGATACATGGACAATGTGAGAAATTCAGTGAAGTCATAGAAATTTTCACATAAACGTCCATACAGAAATACTGAAGAAGAACACAAAAACTGAAATTAAAAATTTCGTGGAGGGTTTCAACAACAGGCTGGAGATGGCAAATGGAAGAATAAATAAAATAAAAGACAAGTCAGTTGATTTGATTCAGACTGAGGAGGAGGAAAGAAAATAATGAAAAAATAAATTAACAAAGCCAAAGAGGTCTTTGATACACCAGCAGATGCACAATTATACACATTATGGAAGTGCCAGAAGAAGAAGAGAGAAAATGTTCAAGGAAATAATGGCATAAAGCCTTCCAAATTTAAGATATGATATACACATTCAAGAATCCCAAATAATTTAAATTTGAGGAGAAACATACCCAGACACATAGTAGTAAAACTTTCAAGCACTATGGACAAGGAGAGTGCTCTGAAAGCTCTAAAAGAAAAGCAACATTTTATGTACAAGGAAACTGAATAAGATTTAGTGCCAACTTCTAGTTTAAAAAACTATCTCAGATAGAAGTCAGTGGGATGATATATTTAAAGTATTGAAAGAAAATAATCACCAACTGTGTCAGTTTGATATTGTTTATGAATTCCAAAAATAGATATTGGATTATGTTTGTAAACTGGTCTGTCCCTTCAGTCATATTAGATTAGATTATATTGGATTCAGAGGTTTCACTTTTACTTGATTAAATAATGATTAAGTCTTTGATTGGGCCACATCAGTAGGACATTGCTTCCTTGCCCCCTTCATGGACAGGGAATCACAGAGAAACCTCAGAGCAGAGAAGGGAGTTTGGGTTTTAATGCTGGAGCCCAGGAAGTAAGCACACAGAGGAGAAGAGCAGCTGAACCTGGAGAGAATTGAGCCCCGGGCAAAAGACAAATCTGGTTGTCTGATACTCTACAGCTGGCTTTGTGGAGAGACCAGGGCAGCTGATCCTGGACAGAAACAAGCCCCAGGAAATGTTGAACCCAGGAAGCGTGAACCCTTTCAGACTTTGGCAGCCATCATGTTCCAGCATATGGCAATAGACTTTGGTGAGTGAAGTAACTTATGCTTTATGGTCTGGTAACTGTAAACTTCTACCCCAAATAAAAACCCTTTATAAAAGCCAACAGACTTTTGGTATTTTGCATCAGTACCCCTTTGACTGACTAATACACCAACCAAAAATGTTATATCTGATGGGACTCTCTATTCATAAACGAGAGAGAGATTGAGAAACCCCAGGAAAAAAACCTGAGGGAATTCATCTCCACTAGACCTGCTCTACAAGCCATGCTACAGGGAGTTCTGCATACTGAAATGAAACAACAATATACAGTGGATTGAAAGAGTATAAATAGTTAAGCTCCTCTGATAAAGGATCTTGAATGCAAATATATCATTTTGGACAAACAGTGTAGAAAGATATAATTTGTAACAAGTAAATCAAAAAGGAAGGGGGCAGAGGGATACAGAAACAGATGTTTGTGAGTGTTATTAAAAATAAGTCACATTATATCCAATGTGATTATTACAGACATAGAATATAATATAAGCTTCAGGGTAAACAAAAGTAAATATGTGAAAAACATATACTGAAGGAAATGAGAAGGGAAGTCAACATGATACACAACAAAAAAATCAAATAAATTTGAAAATAGGCATTAGCATAAATTTAGTAAAAATAGCTATATTTTGAGTGATGCAAGCCAAACATAAAAGGGTAAACTCTGTGTGATTGTGCTATTATGAACTAAATACATTGTGTAAACTCATGGAGTTAATAATCAGAATATAGGTCACCATAAAATAGAAGTAGAGTATGGAAAGCTGAGAGTTAATATGTGCAGAATTGGTAAAAAGGCTGTTTTTCAAACCTTTGTAAATTAATAGAATTGGTGGAAGCACATCATGGTGTTTGTGAATAGCAGAGCTATTATATGGGTTTGACAGAGGTTGAAAGGAAAAGTCAAAGGACTTTTGTATTTCTAGAAGTCAAATGAAAAACTCTAACATGGGAGTATATAAGATAGTAAAACCTCAGGTAAAACAAACTGTGGGTGATACTTCACATAAAATACTGTTTATACAAAATATAAATGCAAATATACTAGAGAGAAAGAAAAAGAATAGCAACCATGTATGGCAGCTGAAGCATAGAGTGATTAAGAGATGATGAGTTTTGTTTTTTTGTTTGTTTCTTTTTTGTTTATTATTGTTATTGGAATAATGAAAATGCTGTAAAAATGATTGAAGTGATGGATGTACAAATATGTGATTACACCAAATACCATTGATTGCACAATTTGGATGGATTTATGCTTCATTATTATGTATCAATAAAATTGATTTGTTAAAAAAAAAAAAAACTAACAAAGACCAAGGAGAAGAAAACCATGCATTGTCAGTAGTTAATACAAATGTGAAGGGATTATATTCTCCAGTCATAAGGCAGAGATTGGCAGAAAGGATAAACACATTATGGAATATATGTATAGCATGACCCAACTATATGCTGTTTACAAATGACTCACATAAATTCAAAGATACAAGTACATTGAAAGTGAAAGGATGGAAAAATATATATTCAATGCAAATAGTAACCAAAAGAAACCTGGAGTGAACTGGTTTTCACATGTTCACAACTTTTACAATACATTTATTGTTTTTATGTGTACATGTATGAAAGGTATACTTCAATAAATTGTTTTTAAAATGAAAAATTAAAAGATAAAAGGAAAAGAAAAGAAACCTAATGTGACTATACAAATATTCGAAAATAGATGATGTCAAAAACTGTTAGGAGAGAAAAATAAAATCACTAAATACTGATGAAGGATATGCACCTAAAACTAGAGTCTCAAAATATATGAAACAATTATTGACATATTTGAAGGGAGAAATAGATGGCATTATATAAGTAGTATTTGAATTCAATATACCACTATGAGTTTTGGATTAAAAAACTAGAAAGAAGTTCAATAAGGATTTAGAAGACTTGAACAATGCAAAAAAAAAAAAGAATGGGGAGCAGATGAAGCTCAAGTGGTTGAGGGCTTGCTTCCCATGTACGAGGTCCCATGTTCAATCCTTGGTACCTCCTAAAAACAAAACAAACAAATGGAAAAACTAACTCTTATTGGGGAGTAGATGCAGCTCAGTGGTTGAGCACCTGCTTCCCATGTACAAAGTCCTGAGTTCAATACCCAGTAACTCCTAAATAAAAAAACCCAGTACATATATAGAACACTTCACAAAACTGAACCAGAATACACACTCCATTCTAGTATTCATGGTTCATTACCAGGATAGGCAGTATATTACGTCACAAAATCTGAGTCAATGAATTTAAAAATATTGAAATAATACAAAGTGTTTATACAAGCCACTATGGAAAGACTCTAGAAATAAGTAACAGAGCTTGAACTGGAAAACTCACAAATATGTGAAATTAAACACCACACTCTTCAAATAGGAATAGATCATAAAAGAAAACATTAGAGAAATTACTAAATATCTTGATGCAAACGAAATTGAAAATACAGCAAAGGGAGTGCTGGGAGGGAGATTTATAGTAAAAACGCTACAGTGAAAAAGAAGAAAGATATAAAAACAGAGTCTTTACCTCAAAACTGTAGGATTTAGGGGGAAAATGTGTAAGGTAAATGCAAATTGAGCAGATGGAAAGAAATAACAAAGTTTAGAGTGAAGATAAATGAATTAGATAATAAAAAACAATATAAGAATTCAACAAAACCAACACATGCTTCTTTGAAATGATTAAAATCATTGACAAATCATTAGGTAGAGTGAAAAAGAAAAAAATAGAGAGGATGCAAATATCTAAAATTGGAAAGAAAAGTGGAGACATTACTACTAACATAACCTCAGAATAAATAGAAGATCTTGAAACACCAAGAACAAGCAGCAACATTGAAACAATCATGAAAAACCTCCAAAGAAAGGTAAGTCCACAACTAGATGGTTTCACTGGTGAATTTTACCAAATATTCCAAGAATTAGCATGAATAATGCTAAACTTTTCAAAAAAATTCAAGAGGTGGGATTATTTCATAACTCACTCTATTAGGCCAATATCAATGTAATACCAAAACCCAGATAGAGATATCACCAGAAAAGAAAATTACAAACAAATATCTCCTATGAGTATAAATGCAAAACCCTCAACTATGTACTAGTATACTGACTCAAACTGCACATTAAAATAATTATACATCATGATCAAGTATTGCTGTAAAGTGATTGTCTTGGTGAACGTACCGTGATATAAGAAAGGCAAGACAAAGAGTTTAAGAGAAAGCTGGGGTTAGGGGTCTAGCAGAACTCCACTGTCTAGCCCCAAAGCTCAGACAACCCAGCACTTTTATTGGCAGAGCAAATTTTCTGTTGCTTTCAGAAAAGCACAGTCACTGCCAAGATCATTCAGAAGACAGGGCTGCCTGCTGTCACCACTGTTACTCCACACTGTGTTGGGATTTCTAACCACCTCAATTAGGTAAGAAAATGAAATAAATTGAAAAGGAATAATTAAAATTTTCATGTTTTCAGATAATATTATCCTATATAAAGTCCTTAAAAATCTACAACAAAGCTCCTGGAGAAAATAAATTAATTCAGCAAAGTGGTGAAGCACAAGATCAACATGAAAACATTAGTATTGTGTCTATAAGTAATTAATGATCTATTTAAATTCCATTTAGAGTAACAAACATTCAAATATTTAGGAATAAATTTAATCAAGAATAAAGAGTATATATACATGGAAATCTGCAAAATGTTTCAAAAAGAAATCAAAGTAGAACTAAAAAAATGGAAGTACATCCCATGTTATGGAATGGAATATTAAATGTTGTTAAAACCCAAAGTAATTTACAGTTTCAATACTCCCCCATTTAAAATCCAAAGGCCTTCTTTGCAAAAATGGAAGAGACAATTATCAAATTTGTATGGAAAGGTAAGGGGTCCTGAATAACTAATCTATCTTGAATAAGAAGATTGAAGTTGGAGGACATACACTTCTAAAATTAAAACATATTACAAAATTACTGCAGTCAAAAGAGCATGATACCAGCAAAAGGACAAACATAAAGACCAGTAGAATAGAAATGAGAATTCAGAAATAAACCTTTACATCCATGGTCAATTGATATTTGACAAGGGTGCTTGTCAAATTGGGCTAGAATATTATCTTTAACAAATGGTTTTGGGAAAACTGGATATCCATGCACAAATCAATGAAAGTAGATCTTTACATCACAACATATACAAAAATTGACTCAAAATATATCAAAGACTTAAATGTAAAATAGAATAAAAACCCTGGAAAATCTAGGGAATCTTCTTCAGGATCTTGTGTTAAGCAAAGTTTTCTTAGACTCTATACCAAAAAGACAAGCAAAAAATAAAATAAAATAGATAACACTACAGCAAAATTAAATATGCTCTTCAATGAATGTCATCAAGAAAGTAAAAGGACAGCCTACAGAATGGAAGAAATATCCTTTAAAAACATCCAGTAAGTGTTTAATATCCAATATATATGAAGATATCTTATAACTCTCCAATAAAAAGACAAAGAATGCACTTTAAAAATTGGCAAAAGGCTTTACTAGATATTTGTCCAGATAAGATATATAAATGACCAAAAGCACAGGAAAAGGTGATCAAAATCATTAGCTATTAGGGAAATGCAAATACAGATCAAAATGAGAGACCATTTCTCACATACTGGAATAGCTTCTGGTACAAATAAAATACAAATTGGAGAGGATGTGGAGAATTAGGAACATTCATTCATTGTTAATAGGAAAGTATAATAGTGTAGCTGCTGTGGAAAACAGTTTGGAGCTTCTTCAGAAACTTAAAATCAGAATTTTCATATACCCCAGTAATCTCAATTCAATGTATATACCCCAAAGAATTTAAATCAGTGACTGGAAGGAATATTTGCGCACTGGTGTTCATAGTGTCATTATTCACAATTATCAAAAGTTGGAAGCAACCCAAGTGTCCATCTACAGATAGACAGATAAACAAAATATGGTTAATACACAATTGAAATATTATTGTGCCATAAAAAGAAAAGTGCATTCACTGATATTCATAGCAACATTATTCACAATTGATGAAAGTAGGAAAATACCCAAGTGTCCATCAACCAATGAATGAATTAACAAAATGTGGTATATACATATGATGGAATAATATTTAGCTGTAAGAAGAAATGAAATTGGGGTGCATATCGCAACACAGATGAACCTTGAGGACATTATGTTGAGTGAATTAAGCCTAACACAAAAAAAGAAATATTAGATGGTATCAATAACATGAACTAAATACAATTAGTAAAATTAGTAAACTCATGGAGTTAAAAGCTATAGTATAAGTTACTAGCAAAAAGAATGAAGGTTGAGAAGTGGGAACTGATGTTCAATGTATGTAGAATGTTTAGTAAGGTTGATGTAAAGGCATGGGTATTGATAGAGTAGAATGTAACACATTATGGTGAGTGTAATGAATATTGCTGATTTATAAATATTATTGTGGATGAAAGTGATAGTTTAGGGATGTAAATGTCAATTGAAAAAAAAGCTAAAGGATAAACTAGGGGCTGTAAACTTAGGGAACACAGTGATGGATGAGGACTGTGGTTAGTAGTACAAACACACGAATGTTCTTCTATGAACTAGGACAAATGTATGACACAGTTACAAGGTGTTAAAAATATGGTGATACATGAGAAAAATAAAACTAATGTAACTTAGGGACTATAGTTACCTGTAATATTGTAATTTCTTGCATCAATGTCAAAGAACATACTGTATCAATATCAAGGGTCAAAAATAGGTGGTATAGGGGTATCATACTAAAAATAAAATAAACAGACTTAAAGGGGTTGCAGAGCAGGTTTATTGAGCTAAAGTTGCACTAATGAAGTAGAAGCACAAAAGAAGGTTTTTGCGCAAAAGGTTGAGCATAAGGAGCAGCTTATGTGGGGGAATGAGGAGGCGTGAGGTAGAAGTGAGCTATGTGAACTGCAAGGGGAAGTGGACTGTCAGGGCAGAGTGTTCTTAAGGTACAATCTGTTAATTAACAATCAGGATATTGGTCTAAGATAGTGGCTGTCTGGTGAAGATGAGCAGACTTTGGCGGTATTAGTCTGATTTTTTGTTCCAGTTCTTCTCTCTGGGCAGGGGCAGTGGTCTCAATCAGCACTGCAAAGGGTCATTTGTATGTTAGCCAGGTTCCGTTAGACTCAGTTTCTTCTTTGTAATGCCCTGGATAAAATGAAAGCTCAGGCAAATCAAGATAGTTAGGAAAATCATTCATCATTCCAGTTTCACAGGGAAGTATGGGATTTTTCCTGTTGGATGATGAAATCATTCCAACATCGACTGAAGTGATGATAGCACAAATCTGTGATGAAACTGAGAGCCACCGAGTGTACACTTTGTATGGATTGTACAAAGATTGGACTATATAACCCAGAAAACCCTGTGGTGAATGACGGACTGTGGTGAACAGTTCTCTCATAATCTCTAACATATATGCAATACGAATACATGGTGTTAATAATATAGAAAAAACACACCAAAATAAGCTATAGACTATAGGTAGCAGTAATATTTTGATTATATTCTTTAATCATTTTTAATAAATGTTCCACAATATAAGGTGCTGGCAGTGGGATAACTTATGGGAGTCCTATGTATTATGCATGATTGTTTTGTAAACTCACAACTTTTCTAAATAAAAAATATAAAACACTCAGATAAAAAAGAAAAGTGCAGTTTTAAATGTTCAGATAGAGAATAGATAATCAGCCTGGTACTCATGCATATACAAGGATATATGGCTTTCAGAGCCTTGCATTGTGAATTAATGCCAGGATGATTTAACCTCAAAATATTCAACTCAGTAAAAATATGGAAGCCATCCTTCAAAAAGGAATTGAAAAAAAAAAAAAGCTTTCTGTGTCCAAAGGATTTTGTGTCATTGTTCAATTGATGAAATATCTAAGTTATGATTCTTGAAACATAGCAATAGAAGTTTCTAAATGTTCCTTTGGAATTAATAGAATGGTATTTTATTCCTGGAAGAAAAATTTCGAATAAAAGGATGTCTGCACTCTTATTCAGATGGAAGAATACAATTTTATTAGAACTTATTTGAGAAAATTAATTGAAAGCAACAAATTTTATGGGCAAATCAACTGCCAATTCAGAATGACCATTGAAGGAAAGATACCATTGTCTTACACAAAAATTAAAATTGTGATAATGAAGTTGCATAGAGAATTGAATGCATAATTCTGCCTTGATCAGTGAGATAATGTTCTTAAGAAATATATTTAAATTGGGGTAATTAAAGCATTCAGGATAAGTGTGTAAACCTTTTAACAAGAAGGCATTATGAAGGAGAAGAAGCAGTATGGAAGCTTAAAGTGTCGGTGGTTGCATTCAGTTACAAAACAAATCTATTCATAGAAACTCAGACTTCATCTCATTGTGCCTTCTATGCATAAAACAGAATTTTCACCTACCAGGTCATCAGGAATCACTGGAAACTACACTTAAGAAAAAAGTTTAAAAGGCATCAAGTTCCCTATCAGAGTAATGAAAACTAGCCTTGCTGAGTTTAAAATTTGACCAATTTCCTGTGTAGCTTTTTGTCTTTTGAAATTTTCTTACCTGTATGAGATATATTTTATCCTATTCATAATGCTAAATAAAATTACTATATCACACTTGTTTTAAGAATTACACGATCATATAAAATAATTGGCCATGCCTGGGAATTATTGGGT
This sequence comes from Cabassous unicinctus, assembly GCA_029593785.1. NCBI lineage: Eukaryota > Metazoa > Chordata > Mammalia > Cingulata > Chlamyphoridae > Cabassous > Cabassous unicinctus. The sequence continues at coordinate 179 of JAQZBX010088028.1, read as the reverse complement.
ATTCAACAAAATATAGGTTTTATTTTTAATATCACAATTGTTAAGATTATAGAAGTATGCATAGAACATAAAGTAAGTGTGTTGAAAATGGACAGGAATACCAAGAAAAAAATTACCACCTGAGGAAGGGAAAGAGATCTTGAAAATTATATTTAAACAAGCCTAACAAGCCACTGTCA
>JAQZBX010088027.1:0-12790 GCA_029593785.1 Cabassous unicinctus | reverse complement strand
GTGTAGTACCACGTGGATGGGGAATGGTTGTGTGGGGGGTTGTTGGGGGTGTGGGCGGTGGGGAGCATGGGAATCCCTGTAGTTTCTGAGTAATATTTGGGTAATCTAGGCACCTTTATAAAATGTATACATATATATATAACAAATAACATTTATGTAAACAAATGCACATATATGCATATGTATTATATATCATTTTGCAAATAAAAAAAATTAAAAAAAAAATATTATGTGCAGACTGATGATTATTTCAAGCAGAAAGTCCTTCATGTCCTAAGGATTGTCAAAATAGAAAAACACCTAGTCTCACCTCTGAAAGTTTTCTCTGAAAACACCAGCAATCCCCAATAATAAAATATAAACTTTTTAAAAGGCATACTTTAAATGTAAATGGGTTAAACTCTCCAGCCCAAAGGGAAAGACTGGCAGCAAGGATAAAAAGGATGACAAAACTATATGCTGTCCACATGGCTTCATAGGGGAAGTCTACCAACATTCCAAGAAGGCTTAACTCCAGGTCTTTTCAAACTCTTCCAAAAATTAAAGAGGAGAAACACTTCCTAACTCATTCCATGAGGCAAACATCACTCTCATTCAAAAACCAGATAAAGATACCAAAAGAAAAGAAAACTACAGACCAATATCTCTTATAAGTATAGATACAACAATCTTCAACAAAATACTAGCAAACTAAATTCAACAACATTTTAAAAGAATTATACACCCTGATCAAGTGGGATTTCTCCCTGGTATGCAAGGTTGGTTCAACATAAGAAAGTTAATTATGTATCCCATAAGTTTGGATAAGTTGTGTTCTTGTTTTCATTTGTCTCAATATATTTACTGCTTTCACTTGCAATTTTTTCTTTGACCCACTGATTATTTAAAAGCTTGTTATTCAGCCTCCATGCATTTGTGAATTTACCTCTTTCCTATTTATTACTGATTTCCAGTTTCATTCCATTATGATCTGAAAAATGCTTTGTATAATTTCAACCTTTTTATATTTATGAAGAGCTCCATTGTGCCCTAAAATGTGGCCTACCCTGGAAAAAGAGCCATGGGCACTTGAGAGGAATGTATAACTCACTGACTTTGGATGCATCATTCTGTATGTCTGTTAGGTCTAACTCCTTTATCATATTGTTCAAGTTCTCCGTTTCCTTGTTGATCTTCTATCTAGTTGTACTATACAATGATGTGAGTGGTGTATTGAAGTCTCCAGTGATTATTGTAGAGATGTCTATTTCTCCCTTCAGTTTTGCCAGAGTTTGCCTTAAGTATTTTGGGGCACCTTGGTTAGGCACATAGACATTCATGACTGATGTATCTTCCTGGTGGATTGTCTCTTTTATTAATATATAATGGTCTTTTGTATTGCTTATAATTTTTTTGCATTTAAAGTCTGTTTTGTCTGATATTAGTATAGCTAAACCTGCTATTTTTGGGTTAGTATTTGGGTGGAATATCTTTTTCCACTTTCATCTGGTTCATATCCTGGGTCTAAGTCGAGACTCTTGTAAACAGCATATGGAAGGTTCATTTTTTTAAATCCATTCTGTTCACCTATATCTTTTCATAGGGGAGTTTAATCCATTCACATACAATCATATTACTGTAAATGCATTATTTCCTTCCATCATTTTATTCTTAGGTTTTCATATGTCATATCATATTTTCACCTTTTTACTCTTTTGGTTATCCTTTCTGCTGTTCTTTCTCCTATACTCTTCTCCAAGCCTCTCTCTCCTGTGTTTTTCTTCCAGGCTCTAAAGCTTCCCTTAATATTTCCTGCAAAGGCATATTCTTTTTTATGAACTCTCTTAGTTTCTGTTTGTTTGTGAATATTTGAAACTCACCTTCATATTTGAAGAAAAATTTTGCTTGATAAAGAATTCTCAGCTGGCAGTTTTTCTCTTTCGGTATCCTAATTATATCATACACTATCTTGTTGCCCCCTCATGGTTTCTGATGAGAAATCCACACTAAGTTTTACTGGGCATCCCTTGTATGTGATGATTTGTTTCCACCTTGCTGCTTTCAGAATTTTCTCTTTATCTTTGAGATTTGACATTCTGAGTAGTATGTGTATTGGTGTAGTTCTGTTCGGATTTATTCTGATTGGAATACGATGTACTTCCTGGACATGTAAGTTCATTTCTTTCATGAGAGTTGGGAAATTTTTAGCTATTATTTCCTCAAATACACTTTCTTCCCCTTTTCCATTCCCTTGTCCTTCTGGAACTCTTGTGATACATATATTGTTGCATTTCATGTTGTCATTCAACTCCCTGAGCCCCTACTCATTTTTTTCCATTCTTTTCTCTCTGTTCTTTTCTCTTCAATTCCAGCTATTTTGTCTTCAATATCACTTATTCTTTCTTCTACCATTTTGAGTCTGCTGTTGTATGCCTCTAATGTGTTTTGATCTCACCTATTTTGTCTTTCATTCCTATGGGCTCTGTTACTTTCCTATTCAAGTATTCAGATTCTTCTTTGTGCTCATTCAATGTCTTCTTGATGTTGTTTATCTGTTTAGCCATATTGTCTTTCAACTCATTCATTTGACTTTGGAAATTTGTATGCCTCTCATTAATTAGTTGTTTCAATCCTGCATCACTTCTGGGGCTTTGATAAATTCCTTTTCTTGGGCCATGTCTTCCATTTTCTTAGTATGACTGGTAATTTTTTGCTGTTGTCTAGGCATCTGATTAGGATGGTAATTTACTCAGATGCTCAATTTCTCTCTCTTTTGTAGGGATTTAGTGGTGGGCGGCTGTGTATTGCTGTTGCTCTTTTATTCTTTATTCAGTCTGGCTTGTTATGATTGTCACTGTTAGCTGCTCAAAACTGGTCTCTGGACCCAGTAATGAGTTGCAGACCCAGTTTCTAGGGCCTTGGTGAGGGAGGCTGTAAAGGCCAGAAAAAGCTGCTCTCATTTACTTTTAATTTTCTCATGTGCACTTCCTTGGTCTGCCAGCAGATGGCACTCTTTGGTAGCATCACAAAGGACATCCTGGAGCCTTCCAGAACACCCTGAAAGTCTCAGGCAAGGGAATTCAGACCTATGGCCATCTCTACTGGTGCTGTGCAGTGCACCGTTGCCTCCCTGTGATCCAGATCCTTCCTGGTAAAGTGCACCTTGATTGTCTGGAACCACCCAGCAGACACTTTATATCATTTCCCAGGATCTCCAGCCAGAGCAGCCTGGGATGAGATACTGCCCCTGGACCTGGTTGCTTTCCAGGAAGTCAACAGCAAGGGTACAGTCATCTAGGCATCTCCTAGGCATCAGTTCTGAAGCCATTCCTTGACAAGAGGGACAGCAGAAACACGAGAAGGTGGCCATGACTGTCTCCAGAGCATTTGCTGTATCTCCAGGGGGTATTGAACTCCCTAGGCCCCTTTGAGCTGCCAGCACCAACCTGGGTCATTGAGGGTAGGCAGGGAAGGTCATCCTGTGCCTGGACATATTTCAACCTGTGCCCCAGTCATTGGACCTTCAGGTCCCAAATCTGTCCTCATCCCACTCAAGGGTTGGAGTCCAGTCAGGATGGGGAGGATCTGGAGGTGGTCCCCTCAGCCATGGCATGATCCTTATGGGGCTGGATCATCGAGAAATTCCTCAGGGATTTCAAAATCCCCCTGTGTGGCAGGTGCCCAGACCAGATTGTCACGGAGCCCCAGGGAGGGCATCTACGAGTAGCCCAGGCCTCGCTCCAACCACCCTCATCTGTGTGGTCTGAGGGAAGTGGGGATGAGGCTGGGCCAGAGTGGGGTGGGAGGGGGGCCCTTGTGATGGTGTGTTCCAGATCCATCCCACTGCCCTTTGTGATGGTAGTCGAGGACAATTTGATGGTGCATCTCTGTCATTTCATTTTCCTGAGCTCTTAGTGACACCAGTATGTGAGGTGGACATTTACTGACCACAAAGATAGAATCCTCCTCATCATGGACCCTTTGGGTTGGTTTTGTGAGAAAGATTGATCTAGTGATTGGAAGGTGGCTTAGGGTACCATTTCCCCAGGGGTTCCCCTTCCTCAGCCTGTAGCCACAGATCTGAGACTTGTGGCACTTAGATGGATCTCCACTCCTTCCCACTTGGGTGCCTGGAACCCTGCTTGGACCAAGCACAGTTCTTCACACAGTGCACCACCTGCATCCAGTCTAGAAGTGCATCCTGGAGGTTCATGAAGGGCTTCAGGCCTGCAAATCCCATTTGCAGTGCTTTTGGCAGAAAATGGGAAAATTTGTAAATATTTGTTGACTAAACAACACACACTTAAACAAAAGTGGGCCAAAGGAAAAAATTGCAAGAAAAATCAGTAAAGATCTCAAGATGAATGAAAAAAAGAACACAACATAAAAAACATATGGGATGCATAAGAGGGAAATTTATAACCCTTAATGCATATATTAAAAAGGAAGGAAGATCTAAAATCAAAAGTTTAGTTCCCTCTGCATTTAGAGGAGAGGCAGAAATGGCCTGGAAAAAATTCAGTATTAAGACCATGCCTAGACGCTGCAGCTGCCACTGTTGGCACCCTTCCCCAACCCCATGAGCACAAATTGAAACTTAGCCTAATATTATATATTGCCTAGGAGTTACCTTCTGAAAGACTCCTTGTTATTCAAATGTGGCCTCTCTCTAAGTCAAACACAGCATGTGAATGCACCACCTTCCCCCCAGCGTGGGACATGACTCCTAGGGATGAGCCTTTCTGGCACCAAAGGATTATTCCCAAGCACCAACTATTAGGTGGGTGGAAAAGTAATTGCAGTTTTGGACCATGAATTTTAAATCATTATAACTAGGCTCAAACATCTATTAACCAAAATAGGAACCATTACAATCAACACATTTTTGTCAATGAGAAATAAGTTTGTTTATTCCTGTAGCATAAAAATCCTTGCTTTGAGATTCAATGAACTATTGGAAAGCATTTTCTGCATCCTACTGGTTGTGGAAGTGTTTGCTTTGCAAAAAGTTGTTGAGATGCTTGAAGAAGTGGTAGTTGGTTGGGGAAAGATCAGGTGAATATGGCAAATGAGGCAAAATTTCGTAGCCCAGTTCATTCAACTTTTGAAGCATTGGTTGTGCAACTTGTCGTTGGGAATTGTCATGGAGAAAAAAATGGGCCCATTCATTTGACCAGTGCTGGCTGCAGGCATTGCAGTTTTGGGTGCATCTCATCGATTTGCTGAGCATACTTCTCAGATGTATTCAGTTGGGATTCAGAAAGCTGTAGTGGATCAGACCAGCAACAGACCACCAAACAGTGACCATGGCCTTTTTTGGGTGCAAGTTTGGCTTTAGGAAGTGCTTTGGAGCTTCTTCTCAGTCCAACCACTGAGCTGGTCTTTGCCGGGTTTTGTATAAAATCCACTTTTTGTCGCACTTCACAATTCGAGAAACGGTTCATTTTTGCGTAGAATAAGAGAAGATGACACTTCAAAAGAATGATTTTTTTTTTTAATTTTAAGTCAGCTCATGAGGCACCCACTTATCGAGCTTTTTCAACTTTCCAATTTGCTTCAAATGCTGAACAACCGTAGATTTTCAATGTTGAGGTCTTCAGCACTTCTCCTGTAGTTTTAAGAAGATAAGCTTTGATGATTGCTCTCAATGGTTTTTGTCAACTTCCAATGGCCAGCCACAATGCTCCTCCTCTTCAAGGCTCTCATCTCCTTTGCAAAACTTCTTGAACCACCACTGCAGTGGACATTTGTTAGCAGTTCCTGGCCAAATGTGTTGTTCATGTTGTGAGTTGTTCAAAATGCTTTACCACCCATTTTGAACTCAAATAAGAAAACCACTAATTTGCTTTTTCTCTAACATCATTCCCATAGTCTAAAATAAATATTAAAAAAACAGCAAGTAATAAGTCATTAGCAAAAAACATAAAGCAAGAAATGCACATTAAAATGATGTATAACATAGCAACATCTATTTAAGAATGTATTCCAATATCAAATGGCAAAATTCAACAATGCAAAACCACAATTACTTTTGCACCAACCTAATAGCAATGCACCCAGAAAAAGACCTTGGTCAAAAGGAGGAAATATTAAATATAAAATGAACTTTTATGGTTAAGAGATTCCGAGTGAGTCTGGAGGTCATTTCAGGTTATGCTTACGTATTCCTCAACAGGATTTCATTGACTGCTACATTAAATAGTGCCTTAACAGTGGGGCTCCTGAGGGCTCTAGAGACATCTGGACATTATAGGCAGGGCAGACAAGCTCAGGAATCCAGCACCCTGTCAGTGGGCCTTATTTTGGAGTTCATGCTCCTCAGTGCAACAGAGTTAGATTCATTCATAATTTCCCTAAACATAGATCTTCTGCTCATTTTATTTGATCCTAAAATTAGCACTATACATGTTAAATATATGTCCTAGAGACTTAAATCTTTGGTCTGTTCATGTGCCAGTTGAGTCCTGAATCTCAGCAGAGTTGTAGCACCTACTCTCCAGTTCATTGGACTCACCTAGGACAACTGACATGGAGATGATGATGGACAACACCCATCCCAAGGAACAGAGTGTGTCTGCAACTGCAATCAAGATAGTTCCATCCATCTGCCCCATGGGCTCTAAGCCCATCTCTATTAGAAGCAGAGTGGGCATCACCATCCCAAAACCATCAAGATTGGGAAATGAACAGTGAACTAAAGTAGACTTAATATTATTCTATTAAAGAATTATTATTATTCTAGCAATGGAAGAGCTTTTATAATTGATATAAATGCAGTTGCTACAAGAGGTTTTGAGAGGAAGGAGAGGGAAAAATAGGTGTAATATGGGGGCATTTTGGGGACATTAGAATTGTCCTGCATGACACTGCAAGGGCAGATACTGACCATTATACATTTTGTCACAACCTATAAAATAGTGCAGGGCAGAGTGTGAACTATAATGTAAACTACAGTCCATAGTTAGTAACAATGTGTCAATATGTGTTCATCAATTGTAACAAATGTACCATACTAATGAAATACATTGTTAATTTGGGGAAGGGGAAAGGGGTGAGCATATAAGAATCCCCTATATTTTTATGTACCATTTATGTAATCTAAAGCTTCTTTGAAAATAAAAATAATTAATTTTAAGAAAAGCAAGGAAGTTGTAAAAGATATGACAACATGAATGAACCTGGAGGACATTATGTTGAGTGAAGCAAGCCAGACACAAAAGGACAAGTACAGTATGATTGTGCTATTATGAACTAAATATATTGTGCAATCTTATGGAGTTAATAACTTGAATATGGGTCATCAGAAAATGGAATGAGTTTAGAGAATAGAGAGCTGGGGGTTAACTGGTGCAGAACTGATCAAAAAGATGTGTCATATTTTGGAAATGATTAGAAAAAGTGAAAGCACATCATAGTGTACATAACTAACAGTGCTATTGTATGGGTAGGCCACTGGATGAAAGGGAAAATCTAAGGTTATATAAATTACTAACAGGAAACCTAAAAAATGTAATATGGGACTGTATAGTGTAATAAACCCTCATATGAAAAATGAATATGGGTAATACTGCATATAAGAATGTTTTTCTTTGAAACTGAACAAATATATGTTAATGTTCCAGATGAAAATATCAGAAAAAAGCTTTATGGTAACTGAAAGAAACCAAATGCAAAGTACTACATATGGTATGATTCCATTTATTTAGTATGTAAATATAAATCAATTTATAAAGATGAAATTAGATTAGTGGTTATCTAGGGCTGTGGATGGATAGAGGGATTGAGAGGTGACTGCTAAGGGGTCTAGAGTTTTTCTTTTTGGAGTAATGAAATTGTTCAAAAAATTTTTGTTGATGAATGTACATTGTGATTATACTAAAAGCCATTGATTGTACACTTTGGATAGATTGTATGGTATATGAATATATCTCAATAAAACTGCTTTTAAATAAATAAATAAGTATGCAAGAATAGCCAGAAATAGCAGCTATGTATAGCAGGGCAAGCATAGAGAGGTTGCAAGATGATGAATTTTTTGTTTGTTTTTTGCTCATTATTATTATTATTGAAATAATGAAAGTGATTGAATAATGACTGAAGTGATGAATGGACAACTATGTAATTATATGAAATACCATTGATTGTAAACTTTGGATGGACTGTATGATTTACTAAAATGTATCGATAAAATTGATTTGTTTTTAAAAATTTATAAGTCATTCCATTAAGAATGGCATGTTTCACTATATTTCAATTTTACATCAGTTTAAAAGATACAATAAAAACAATAAGAAAAAGAAAAAATAAATCATGCTGATTCTGTTCAAATATATTTAAGGGTGAGTGTAGGGGTTTCCTCTTCCACCCAGTTCAGTACAGGCAGAACCTGAATATAATAGCTGTGTTGGTGGGAGTGTCTGGGTGATGGTACAATGAAGCATTCACTATATATAAACAAACATATATATGTATATACACATATACATATATGTATATAAAAGTATACATATATGCACACATATTTTTATATTTGTGTAATACTTTTATCATTTTGAACACAATAGATTTTGTTTGTTTTCCTATGTTCACCTGCATTTTTTTCTATTTATTTGGTGCTTATGCTTATTCTCCACCTTACATACATGATTGGCTAAGATCATTCTCTAGAAGACAAGACCAGAATGAACCAGCACTAAAAAGAGCTGTCCACAGCTTTATCCAAATGCACATAAAAGAAAGATCAGCCAATTCAAGGGTGGGAACAAAGGTCTGAGAAAGCAGAGCCAGACCTGAGACCAGCTCAATATACCAGAACTGAGGTCTGTATGAGCTCTGTAAAAATGGGGGGAATGGCTAAATCTCTACAGTTCTCCTTTTATCCTTTCAAGTTTAAGGATGCAGGAAAATGTCTTTTCAGAGACCACACATCCCTAGCATCTACCTTTGGTATGAGGGTGAGCAACAGCTTAATCCCCAGTTCTGTATCAGGAAACGACAATTGCTTCAAGAAAATTCTCAAGAACTGAACCTGATTGCAAGATCTGCATGAGTCCAGGCCTAGAGGGAACAGATCCAGGTACTAACAAGCCTTGCAGAGCTGTGGGTTCACCCACTGATCACATACATGTCCACAAACACAACACCCTCAGAGGGGAGACCCAGAAGTGGCAGGTCTTGTCATGACCCACTCTATCCCAACCAATTATGAGACAATATACAAAAAAGGCTAGTATTTACTGGGCCAATTGGTAATGACAGCTTTAAAAGAAATAAGGAAGGGAGGATAGGGGATGATTCAGTGGAGGTGCCATCCCTGTTCATACTAGATCATTACAGGGACTCTATGAGGACCTCAACAATGAGGGGACACTTAAGCAGAGACTAGAGAGAATGAGGGAGAGAACCATGTGGGTATCAGGGAGCAGGAATTCAAGGAAAGGGGAGCAGTGAGTGAGGCAGGGGCATACTTTGCACACTTCAGGAGTGGGAAAGGAGTGGAGGGAGGTCAGATGGTTATACAGGGTCAGATCAGGTAGGATTTTGTGGATGATGTGACGTTTTGGCTCTTATTTTGATGAATGAGAAAGATATCCATGGGTTTCATGGGAGAAAAGACCTGACTGGTTTCTCTGGCACTCAGGGGAGAACTGAATGCAGGAGTGAGGGTGGGAGCAGCATGGCTAGGAGGAAATCACAGTAATCCTGTCAGTACATGATGCTGGCTCAGGCCAGAGTAGAAAAGGGGGAGGTAGAGAAGTGTTCAGATGTGGAGATGGTCTGAAGCCAGAGAAGATGAGGTGGAGAAAAAGAGAGAAGTCAGGAAAGATGGGAAAGCTTCGGTCTGAACACCTGTCAGGGTGGAGTTGCTGTACATGGATAAAGAGGGAGATTCAAAGGAGAGAAGATTTGGGAAACAATTCTAAGCTTCTAGTATGACCCTTTACACACCCACATGGAAGTGTCATGGAGGTAACTGTATGGAAAAGTGAAGTGCAGAGAAAGGTTTTGTTGGATACATAAAATTGGAACTCCTGGCAGTATAAATGGTGTTTAAAGCCAAGATACTGGATGAGAGCAGCAAGAAGATGAGATGCTGAGGAAGAAAAGTCACCCAAGGACTGAGCCCTGGGAAAAAACTAATAAAACCAGCAAAGTAAATAGAAAAGATAAGAGTTGTGAGGCCAGATTTAAAAATAAACAGGAGAATGTGATGGACCAGAAGCTATGTGATGGAAGCAATTCAAAGAGAGGAACAAATTGAATTCTTAATCCTGTTCCTTCTCAGCTTGCCCAATTCCAGGTATGGTGACCATTCTCACAGGTGTTCAGGCATAGTTCTGCCATGTTTCTTGACTGAATCTCTGTTTTTCTCCATGATACATCCACCCCATAAGCAGATCCCTTACCTCATCTTCAGAACACAGCCACACCTGGCTCCTTCTCCATTTCTTCTCCACTCTTTTTGAAGTGACTTTCTGTGCATTAACAGGGGTAGGTTTCTTTTCAGAGGAACCACTTCCTCTACAGCATATTCTGAAAGTTCTGGCCCTTTGCCCCATGCTGAAAGCCATGGAGAAGGATGTTTACTAGTACAATTCCCTCCTCCAAGGTAGGGGCATGCTACTCCAGAATTTTGCTTAAGCTCATTCTCTATGTCCTCTGGAGGTGGTTCAAACCTCAATTCAAATTTTTTGCTCTTGTCTCTCTTTTGTCAGTCTGTGCATGTGAGTTTCAAGTGTCATCAGTAGAGAAGCTTGCCCTAAGTATGGGGAGTTTTTCTCTGTCTCTCCACTCCAGGAGTCTGTTTAGAGATAGCAGTGCCTATGGGCACATGAGGTAATGACTTGATCATGGCAGGGATTTGCAAGGTGGAGAAATATTGGTGGTTATAAGATGCTGGAATTTACCTTTATGTGCCAAGGCCATAGGGGAGCAAATATAATCAGGACATTTTGCACACAAATGAACACTTCTCAAATGTATATATAGCATCAGATGTATCTGATATATACATAATAGATGAAAATATATACTATTTGAAATCAAAGAATTCTTGAAGCAAATAGATTACAAATATTTATGCAATTTATCAGTGTAGGATTGACCTAAGAGACAGTAGTTAATAAAGCTCAACAGAAAATCTTGACAATATATAAAGGTGGATGGTTATTAACCCTTGTTGACCACAAATGAAAGCAAATTTGAAAGTACATTTGGGGAAATGGATGTGGCTCAAGCGATTGGGCTCCTATCTACCATATAGGAGGTCCAGGGTTCAATTCCCAGGGCCTCCTGGTGAAAGGCAAGCTGAACCATGTGGAGTGCTGGCTTGCACAGGAGTGCTGGCCTGGGTGGAGAGCTGGTGGAAGCAAGATGCTGCAACAAAAAGAGAAACAGAGGAGAGACAATAAGAGATGCAGCAGACCAGGGATCTGAGGTGGCACAAGAGATTGAGCACCTCTCTCCCTCTCTGGAAGGTCCCAGGATTAGTTCCCGGTGCCACCTAAAGTAGAAGACAAGCAAAGAAAAAAACAGAGAGCAGACAGCAAGTGCAAAACAAGGGGGGGGGGTAGAGAAATAAATATTTTTTTTAAAAAAAAAGTATATTTGATTAGAGTAAAATGGAACAAGACATATGAATGTATTTTCAAATTTGAAAATAGAGAACAAAGTTTAAGAATGACTCATCTCCAGATGAAAATATTGATTGTTATGGGAAAGAGGCATATAAAATTTGAGATGATGGATGTCATAATTTCACCTTTCAAATGGAGATATACAAAATTAAACTAAGTGCTTTCAGATTCTGAATTTTTAACAGGAGAAATTTTGTTTCAATGAATACATGTGATTTAGAAAAGCAGCAGGCATGGCTCTTAAATATACTAACATTTTAAGTTCTGTAGAAATTTCATCTTACTTTTATGCAGTATGCAATAGTAGGTAGTAAAAAATGACTACCATGTTGCAATGTTCAAAAACTGATTTCTATTAATGAACCAATGTTATTTTGTGCAAACTTATCGCAGTTTGGAGGTGGCATATATGTACACATACATATTTCTAATATCTTTTGAGGTAAAATTAACCATTTAAAACGAACAATACAATAGCATTTAGTACATCCTCATGCAGTGCAAGTATCACCTCTACCAATTTATGGCTAGATCTACATATTTTAAACAATATCAGTGAAATGAAAGGCATTTCAGTAAGCTAGAATTTAGCTAAAAATAATTTAAGATTATTACTGCATCATGAGAAATTCCAAAGTGACAATTTCACAATTAACATGATAAATTAAAAAGTATATTCCAAAAATATTGACGAATTTGCTTCCATAAAAGCCAGCAAAACTGTAATGTATTTTGGGTTTTTGAGATAGTAACATATTTAAATTAAAATAATGTTTGGGGTTTTAACACTTGTTCTTGTATATTTTTCAAACTTTTCAAACTGTTAGCGTTGCAGCAAAAATTAACCATTAAAACATTAATGAAAGTGTTTGCATAGGGCCACCACTTGCCTTTTCTACTCGGCTCCGAAAAGGCTCATCCAGGACCGGCCTGTCCCCAATTTACCCGACTGGAAGGTTCCAATATTATGCACCTTCCTTTCTCTGACTCTCTATCAGGATTATCTCCAGAAAAATCCTGAATCCGTTAAAAAAACAAACAAACAAATATCCCGCAGTAGGCCATGTTTTCAAGCCGGGAAATCTTTAATGAACCGATAGTTTGGTAAAAGAAGTCTTGCTGCAGTATTACAGGAGGAAAAAGCCCACAGGGGGCAGAGGAGAGAATGCAAGGTC
>JAQZBX010088026.1:0-12776 GCA_029593785.1 Cabassous unicinctus | reverse complement strand
CCAAAGAAGTTGTGCAAATGCTAGCTAACCGCCACAATCCGCTTCTGTACATCCTGCTTGCTTGCAAACTGCGACAGCAACCCCCTATAAAAGGGAGCCATTTTAGAACCTCGGGGCTGCAGTTCTCTCCTGCGTGAGGTGTGCTGCAGACGCCCGCGGGCTTAGCTCAATAAAAGTAACTAAAGTCTTAAAGTCTGAGCATGGTCGATCTCCTGGGTTATAACAGGTCCTTCTTCCCCTGCCCGTATTGCATATTGAGCTTCCTCTCACACAGTTAAAACACCCATTTCAAACAATGTCAACATATTCACTCATCTGCTCTCTTCTGCATTAAAGCTAAATGATTCTAGAATTGTTACTCAGATGCCACCCTCAAATGCAAGCCTCCCAAGTACGGTTCAAGATTCCTTTGCAGTTCTGCATGTTTTAGACAATGTGGCACTAGGTGACATGTTTAAAAGTCACGTGAATGATATTCCAAGTGTTTGCTTCCAAATTGTATACAGTTAGGTTTATTTCTTTCTGCTTGTATTCAGTATTAAGTTTGCTCTTTTTTATCTTTTTTATTTCACTTTTTGAGCATGTAAAATACTTTTCAAACATGTAAAATGTTTACATTCAAAACTCAAAATTATATTTTAAAAGAACTCACAGAAGTCCCCCTCCCATCCCTACCTCTCCAAACAAGCTCCCAGGCAACTTGTGCATAACAATTTCCATTCATTTATCTTTGCTCTCATCTTATTTCTTACACAAGAGGCAGCATGTCATTGAATTTGTTCACCCTTTGCTTCTTTCCCTCAGTAACACACAGTCTGTGGAGAGAAATCTTCCTTGTGATTTCTGTCATCTGTATTTGCTCCATTGTCAGTTCTCTCAGCCAGTGCCTTGTGTATGGACATCTGGGTTGTTTACAATATTTTGCTATTAGAGCTAATGCTACAATTAATAACATTGTGCATTTTTTTCTTTCACATTTGTGGAAGTGAAATATCCAGGTAATTTTTAAAAGTGATATTTTTTAGTGAAAAACAGAATGCATACATTATTTTGCTGTATATTGCCAAATTCCCCTCCAGTGGGGCAAAAAAATTTGCACTTTTCAGCAAGGTATGGGAGGGCTCTTCTCCCACAGCTTTGTCCACAGAATGTGTTGTCAGGCCCTTTGAAATTTTGCCAATCTGACAGGTGAAAATGGAATCTCAGAGTATTTTAAATTTGCATTTTTCTTATTATGAGTAGAGGTGCACATCTTCATATAATTAAAGGTATTCCATAGTTTTTTCTGTGAACTCTGTTCACACCTTCACCCATATAGCAGACAGTTTTTGTTTTGTATTGTTCTCAATTTGTAAGAACTCTTTATATATTGGAGAGTGGAGACTTTATCTGGGAAATATATAGTAATATTTGTGAATATTTTCTCTAAATGTTGTTGCCTCTTGATTTTGTTTATGTTTTGTTTTGATATACAAAAGTTATTTTTATGGAGAAGCATTTATTGATCTTTTCTTCTATTAGCATCATGTGGATGTTACAAATTCTTTCCCTGCACGTGTAAGAATTCACACCTTTTCTCCAGTGTCTGTTTGCTTCCATCTTTTCACATTTAGATCTGATCCTCTGGAGGATGTTCTTCCAGTGTGTGGAGTATGGGATGGGGCACAGAGCAGCCCCTCTACCCCAGCACCCCACCACAGCACCTGTTGAGTCTATCTGGAACTGTTTCCTACAGGAGCTACACTTGCTCCAGCCATGTGAGATGTCACCACACACCCGGGTCCTGTAGGCACCTCTTGTTCCAACAGTCAACCCTCCATGCACGACATCCATGCTGTCACACCCAGAGTGTCAGGAAGTGTGCACAGATGGGGGCTCATGCACCATGTCCACACTGTCACACTCAGAGTGTCAGCAAGTGTGCAGAGATGGAGGCTCTGTGCATGACATTCACACAAGTGTGCACAGATGAGGTTCCATGCACAACAGATGAGGCAGGGCAATCTCATTGCTCTTCCCTTCAAGGGTTGCCCCAACTATTCTTGCATATTTATTTCTCACCATGAATTTTACATTCCACTTGTGGAAAGGAATTTCTCCACTTCAGAAAATTAGGGTTGGCAGTTACACTGGTGCCATTAATTTATATACTAACATGAAGAACTGATATCCTTTTGATGTTGTCAGCTGATCTGAGAAAATATGTCTTTCTTTTGTTCAAATTTACTCTTGTTTACTCATGAATGTATTAATGTTTTTCCTTTTACCAGTTTTACACATTTATTAAGTTGATAATGAATACTTTTGTTCCTGTAATGAAAAGCAACTGATTAATATTTCTATACATGAAAGTTAATAATTTTATGTTACTTTTATATTGCTTTTTCAGAGTTTTTTATTCCTTGAGAACTTTATCATTTTACTAGTTAACCATTACTGCATACAAATTACCACAAATTTAAAAGCTAAAAGCAGCAAACTTTATAAAATGCCCATTTCTGTGGACACCTAACCCAGGCACGGCTGAGCTGGGCACCCTGTGCCAGGGTCTCCCATGAGGCCAGGGCTGGGGTCTTATCTTGGTGACATTCTCTGCTGCCTCAGTCCAAGGAGGGGGCAAGCTCTGGGGCTTCCCAGCCCTGAGCTCCTGGTTCTCACACACATAGGACCCTGGGACTAGGGGCCATGACCCCAAAGCCCCTCCACCCATGCCGAGCTGGTGCTGAGCACTCTGGCTCCTGATCCCTGAGCTCTGACTGCAGGTCCCAGGACACTCCCTGGGCCCTGGAAGGACCCAATGGGCTCCAGCCACAGCTGGAGCGTACCATCACAGCTGGAGCGTACCATCACGCTGGAGGGTACCTGACTGCAGAGAGCCAGGTGGGGGTCCCGGTACTGTCAACATTCTGGGAAACCAGATTAAGGACCGGTGCATCCTGGGCTTCAAGGAAGAATCCAGTTTCCTCTCTCCCAGCTGCACTATTCCATCCCCGGGGGCAGGCGGAAGTGCCCCCACCCCCAGTGCCCACTCAATGGTCCCTCTCTAATTGTTCCTTCTCACATTTTCCTTTTCAAAAGCCAACAACACCTGTACACATTTTTTCCAAGGCTGGGGTAGTCAATTACAGACCGTTCAATCAATGGATTGCTGGCTGCGAGACCCCTTCTCCCACCGTTTGCTTTCCAATCACCCTGTTGTTTTCCACAAATGACTAGTCTAAGGCAGCAAAGGTGAGATTGCTGGAAAATGTTAACTTGGAAGACTCGGCTTAGGCTTGGCACTAATTCTTGGTCAGGGAATGCTGGCCCCCAGCCACCCTCCCTGCAGTGTTGGCCATGGCATGGTGGCTCCAGGGCCCTGGCTTGGATGAAGCCCATAGAACCCAAGGCACAAACCCAGTGGCTACGCACTTCTCAGTAAGAGCCACCACGGGGTTTCCAGGCAACAGGAGAATTCGTTCCCTAAAACCTGTGAATCCCCTGACTTTTTTTATGGTGTTCATTTCTAATCAAATATTTCATCACCATGGTTTATGGGCACAACCCCAAGTTTGAAAAGATGGTGAAATAAAGCCACTTGCACTTTGGTGCATGTTACGGCTGCTAATGGAGCAGTTATGTGGAGCAAACAGGCTTAATGACAGAAGATATTTCAGAGGCTGGAAATGATGATGAAACCACCCACCTTCCCCATCAGTGGAAACGTAAAAAACAGGAACACTGAAAGTGGAGGAATTAACTCAGGATTCCCAATCAGCAAACAACAGGACTAACTGGAGGGAAGAGATGTGAAAGTAATGGAATGGAATGAATATTGACATAATAAGCAATAACAGAAGTTTCAAAAGATAATTTTGTTTTTAACAGAAATGTACCAGAAGGGGAAATTTCATAACTTTCTGTGAGAATTTATCAACAAGCAGGGAATCATAAAGTCTACTCCATATTTCTTTTCCTCTTTTAAACTGACAGTATGATCTGGGAAGTTACTGGGTTCAGGGCTGGTTTTTGTTTTTGTAGTAGAGAGCATCTGCCTCCTGCTGGAGATGAAAGTGCAGTAGGACACAGTTTTCCCATGTTTTACAGACCAGGGCCCAAGGCCAAGGCCTTGCTAAAGGCTCCATCCTCCAGGACAGAGAGCCAGCAGTCCAGGCTTTCTGTTCACTGCACTTTCCATGGGAAATCAGAAGCCCTTCTAAAGCAACTTGGAGACTGCTGGCATGAAACCACTGGGTGGTCTCTGAGGGGCTTTGCAGGGAAGGCCGTGCTCACATACAAGCCATTTGCTCCATAATGGGCATGGGGGGCTCCACCATGTCCCCTGGGGCCTCCAGAGTCTCTGGACCCCCACAGTGAGGCCCAAACTCCTGCTTCTCCCCAAAGCCCTGCCTTGGTGACAGACTCAGAGCCTTGGCCCCTCAGGTCTCCCTCCCCAGGATGAGCCAGGCTCCTTTTGGGGCTGTCACTGCTTCCCCATCACTTTCAGCCATGGCTGGGTGGTGGGGCAGTGGCCAGGTCATCCTGCAGCAGGGCTGGGATGAGAGGGACAGAAGAAGATCTTCAAAAACCCTTGGGAATGGCCTCACTGAACATGAACCTGCCAGCAGGCTGCCAAACCCCTCAAGTGCTGACCATAGCATGGTGGGCTGGTAAAAAGCCTGCTCTGTTTGAAAAGTTTACAGGGAAAATAGATCCATGCATCACTGGAACAAAAAATGCCTTTTGACTTTTTAAATTAAAAAAGCATACACTGCACTGGAGGTAAATGTGCACTGGGAGGGTAAATGTGCAGGCCGTCTCCTGCCTGCAGGTACGTGCATGGCACGGGCTTGGCTGGCTCTACCTTATTAACCCAACTATTTGCTCTAAGCCCCTGTTGTTGTCTGTCCATTTCATCACTGGGAATTGCAGGTTAGCATCTTGTGACATGATAATGGTTGGCTTTGTTCCTCTTGTTCTTCCTAGAGATTTTGCACGAGGAATCGTGGTACAATCATGTGGGGTGCAGGTATTCATGGCAAACTTTCTCATGGTTTGATGGTCACCATTACAAAAGTCTTTTTTTTTCTGGGTGGCTGTCCTTCTACCTGAATTCATCCAGGTCTGTCTTTTTTATTACAACCTTTCCTGTTTGAGTTTGCTTGCTGAGCCTTTGCAAATCCTTTTCTCTATAACCATCTGAGCCACATGTCTGGTATACAATGTACATTGGCTTTTGCTTGCAACTGGAGAATCTTTTTCTTTAATCTATTAATTTAGCCTATTTTCATTCATTATGAAATTATGTTTGCTTTTAGGTCTGATAGCATATTTTAGTTTATGCTTTTTTAATGCTCTTTAGTATCCTTTGATAACTTTCATGAAATCTCTCTTCTGTGTATGGGTGTTTGTCATTTTAACAATATAGACAGTTTGTATTATATTTTGGCACAAGTGAGCATCTGCCCTCTTCAGTTTTTCATTATTTGAATAATCCTTACTTTGCTGTCACACTCCCTAACTCAGCTCTCTGGAGTTAGCTCTCCTGCTTCCATTGCACCTGCTGGCTCTCACACCTGGTGCACTGTTTTGCTGTGCATTATGCAAAGCTAGATCATGAGCCTGTGCCCAGGGACACTCCTTCTGTAGGAATCTTGTGTGGCCTGAGGAAGATATGACCTTCCATGAGGTTAGCACGATCTTTTGCCAGGATCCCAGGGAGTTTTCAGTCAGAATCACTGTGCATTTTATTTTCTTGGCATTGGGGTGCCCAGAGCCATAGAGGAGACATAGATTAAGTCTGCAGACCTGTGTTCAGAGAAACCTGTGACTGGGGAATCCTCAGGGACATAGATCTTTCCACATAGAGTCCTGGTTGAGGCTGGCCGACCACCTGGGCCTCCCTCCACCCAGGTAGACTTGCTGCATCTACCTTTCCCTGTGGGTTTGGTCTCTTGAGGTTCTGCCTTAGAAGGGGTTGTCCACCCAGGCCCCAGGTGGTATCCCCTGCCCCTGCACAGCTCAGGTAATGGGACAGAGACCAGCAGCAATCCACAGCAGCCAGCACATCAGTGTAGCCACTTACGTGGATATCCTGCTTTCTCTCCATTCTTAGGCCCGAGGTCCCATTACTTTCTTGTGTGGAAATTGGCTTATGAAACTATTGGTTGTTTTATGCTATAGCGGCTCTTTAGACTCTATCATCTATCATTTTGCCAGACATAGACAATTTCTGATTTGGTTCTTAGTATTAACAACTGGTTCCTATTTCTAAAGATTCACAAGTCCCCCTTATATAGCTCTTCTCTTAATTAAAAAAAAAAATGTTTAAGCCTTTCCTTAGAATGACTTGCTGCACCAATATCCTAGGACATATTTTAGGTCACAATGTGGTTGGTGGGCCAAATTCTTTAAAATTATAAGAGCAGAGGCAACATGACTGGTTAAATTGCCAAATGGATTCTCTCCAGAATCCCATGGAACCCTGTTCAGGCCACACAGCAGGCACTGTGTGACCCTTTTCTATCAGGGCTCTGTGGCCATCATGGTGGCATTTCCACATGGCAACTTGGCTGGACCATGGTGTCCAGCTGTTTGGTCAAGGGAGTACTGGCCTGATTGTTACTGTGAGGGCATTTCATAGCTGGATTTTCATCTGCAACAGTTGACTACATCTATGGCTGATTGCATCTACAAGCAACAGAGGAGACTGTCCTCAGCAATGCAGAAAGTCTCTTCATCCAATTAGGTAGAGATCTTAAAAGCCATAACTGAGGCTTCAGAAATCAGAAAAAAGAATTTGTGTCTCAAGCTCCAGCAGCCAGCTTCCTCTGGGTAACACAGACTTGCCAGAGTTCAGAGTCATCTTTATTGGAGTCTCCAGCTGCTTGTGGTCTGCCCTTCAGGGTTCTGACTTGCCAGCCCCTGCAGATGCATGAGCCAATTACTCATAATTTAAAAATGTGTAATGTAAAACCATATATATATATAATCTCTTGCTGGTCCTGTTTCTCAGAGGGCCCCCACTGATACAGCCACTGTGGTGGTGACAAGCTGTCACAAAGCTCACAGGACCCTCAAGGGCATTGCCCAGAGCCACCATCCCCACCCTACTAAGCTCCTTCCACTTCCTGGGAGGCAGGTCTGGTGGGGAGAGGAGAATATGAGGTGCTCCTCCCCAGCTCCAGGCCATTGGGGTGCCCTCATTCCCCCACTTTCCTCCTAGCCTTTCTCTACAGTGGCCTTGGTGCAAGGCTCTTGGGCTTTGCTTTGCTTTTCTGGCAGAAAGATGAACAGACAGGTTTCTGACAATGTGACTGTCCACACACCTGATAAGGAAATGTGCCTGGTTGAGGCTAATCCTGCTCAGAGGCCCATTTAACTTGTATTTCAATTCAGCTCTGGATCCACCCCTCTGCCCCAGGGTTCTTTTAATGCCAACATCCTTGAACTCCACTTATTAATTTTCCCTTCTAGAAACATTAATTTACCCATCTCAGTGTGTTTGAAAATGCACTGGGGGAGGGGACAGCAGTAAGGGGACTCATTTCACCTGCTTAGCCTTGGGCAAGCCATCAGAAGCTTCAAACCTTAGAAAACCCATCAGAACAGGCTGCTCCAATAAATGTATAAAGACCTTATTTGGTTTTTGTACACTGGAGCCATTGTTCCTACAGAAATGAGACTGCAGTAGAATTCCAGGCCCGCCCTGAAATTTCTAATCAAAACTCCTATTAAAGTATCAAACATTTAATAGCCAAATCATCACTTTGCTTGAAAAGCTGAAAGGGTGGAAGGAAACTGTTAATTACACTAGATACATGGGCTCCTGCACTCCAGGGAGTAGGGGGCAGTTTGTAATCACTGTTCCTCCAGAGGCTGACTAAGCCTCTTTGTCGACATAAGTTGAAACCCATTAAAAAGTCACCACCATCTGCTGCCCTCCATGACACAGACACACAGAGCCAACCACTTTCATCCTTGTGTGGCCTTTGTGTGACATTTTAATGGCCTAAGGGAATGGCCAGAACCATGAGCAGATGGGCTGAGGAAGCTGGGACGGTGAGGCCTGTGGGTCTAAGGGCTCCAGGAGGTGCAGCTCAGAGCCTGGACAGATGGAGCTAGTGCTGGGGACTTGGGGGTACTACCCCAGCCCAGAAGCTCCACCTTTGACAATGCCTGGGCTGGTGGAGTCACTGCAGCCCAGTGCAGGCAGCTGGCTCTGCCCACTGACCACTCACCACAACAAAACCCAAGGGTGATGTTAGAACATTCCAGGGGCTGGGTTGACACTTTGATCTGCTGGCTGTGCAGATTTCCCAATATAACCGGTGTATCTTTGCGGTGTTATCCACATCACGTGAATTCTTAATGAGCATTTCAGCTGAAAGCAGTGATTTATGGAACAATTTCACTAATTTAATGCAGTCTCTCTTTAAGGTACACAGATTGTTCAATTAGCATTCTGCTGTGCTCAGCTGAAGACTCAGAAATCAATTAAAAGCTGATTACCTTTTGTCAATTCAGTAACTTTGTGGGAAACCCTCAGGAAATACACACTCTTCACAGTTCAATCCATCTTTACCCCCAGTAACATGTTGCAAGTATATTGCTCTTTCCTGCACATTGTACCAGATGATTAAAAGGGGCTTGACATTTTAGAGGACTGCACAGTGGTGTGGGTATCACAGGAGAGAAAGGCTTCTGTCAGGGCTGGTCTCCTCCCTCAGAGAAGCCAGGAGCCCAGCTTCATGTCAAGGATGGTGGTTACGGAGAAACACAAGTCTGGCTGTGTTGTCACAGGAGAAGGAACCATAGTGGAGCTGGCCCCAACCCTGAGCTCTGGGTGGCTTCTAGCAAAGTCCAAAGTGTAGGTACTCTCTGTTGTGGCCAAGAGATCCTGCTGATCCATGCCCTCCAGTAAACTCTGAGCAAAATACAAAAAGCATTGGTGGAAAGGACTCACAGGCCACCTGTGGAGGACGGTGGGAGCTGGGTGGGCAGGGATGAGCAGCAGGAGTTCTCATTGTTATGGGTTTAGCCTGCAGACCCTTTAAGTTTACTCTGAACCACAGTATGACTAACACACCAAGAGAAGACCCAAAGTCCTTCTAGCCTGACCCACAAGAGGAGAAAGTTCAGGATGAGCCTGGCTGGAGAACTACAGTGGGTTCCAGAAGGAGAGGAGGTCCTCCAGACTGCATGGGAATATGGGTACCCAGGAAGAAACAAAGAACACCAGGTAATTATACAAAAGCTTTCTTCTCTAGCAGAGGGAAGTATCTTTAAAATAGGCATGTGTGTTTAGAGCAAAAACTAAACATTTTACAATGTATATGGAGGTATCACATATGATAACTATAACAAAGAATTGGCAGGGGTAGTTAAGGACTGTGGGACTTTGAAGCTTTTGTGGACCCAAAATCCTGTTCTAAAGCTAACCCATTCCTGTGCATGTAAACCTATTGTAGGTGGGATCTTGTGAATAAATTACTTCAGTTAAGAGCCTTTGGTTAGATTGCATGACCCAAGGTGAGTCTTAAACCTCTTACTGGAGTCCTTTATAAATGGAGGAATAAAAAGCTACAGACACAGAAAAAAGCTGCAGAGACAGAGAGGAACCCAGAAGCTGAAAGAAAAGGCCCTGGGAGCCAGAAGTTGAAAGAAATGGAACATAGATGCTGAGAGGAGCCACTTTAGCCAGAAGCTGAAAACAGTGAGGCCCAGAAGAGAGGGGAGAGATGCATGGACACTGCCATATGCCTGATCACCCACAGCTGCAGCTTGGGCAGGAATGATCTCCTGATGATGCCTTGTTTTGTATACTTTCATGGCCTCAGAACTGTAAGCTTTAAACCTAATAAATCCCATTGTAAAAGCCAATCCATTTCTGGTATGTTACTCACAGCAACTTTTAGCAAATAAGACAAGGGCCTACAAATCGGCAAAGCAAAACTTATACCAGCACCCACCCCAGTGTGGATGAATCTTGACAACATTATGCTGAGAGAAGCCATACTCTATTCCTATATGGCTCCTTTTATGGGAAGTATATGATAGTTTCCTTGGCAGAAACTCATCAGAAGAGTTTGCTTTTGAGGAAGGGAGTTAGGAAATTTTATGAGGTGATGTTCCTAATGTAAAGCTTTATAGAAGCTTGAGTTACATAGATGTATACATCCATCAAAATGCAGCAAATGCACACATGGGATACATGCATTTCATTGTATATAAACTTTACCTCAAAAGAATAAATTCTGTAAAGAAAGCTTGAACTAGAAGAAATGCTATAAGCAAATATCAAAATTGCAAGTATTTAGAGGGGAACATATGGATGCCTGCCACTTACTCTGTATTAATTGATGGATGAACAGAGGGCTGGACAGATGGACTGATAAAACAAAACAATTACAGTAAAATGTTAATGGTAGAATCTTACTGGGGTGTACAGGTATTCTCTATAAAATTGTTTCATCATTGCTGTAAGTTTGAAAGTTTTTGTCATAAAATGTTGCCATAAAACTTCAAAAATCACAGGATTTTGGGATGTGTGCTGCAAGGGACAGTGGCTCTCACCCTTTTAATCTTCCCCAAATGTCCTGTGTATAGTTGTACTTTCACCCAGCAGTTGAAAAATGCCTAGAGTGGAAGCACTAACACAAATCCATTATGTTTCTGAGGATACTTGCATGCTCTATTAACCACTATGCTTTGCATTTTAAGGCATATCTATGCAAGCATCAAAATTCCTCCTGTGGGCACTGCCAGGGTTCCACATGGACTCACAGACTTTGGATAAAAACCCAGGCACATCAATGCCACTAGCATCTCATGCTGCCATGGCATGCGGCAATCACAGCTTCCATGAAGTGATCATCCAGCCTCTTCCAATGCATGATCAGTTGAGGTGTTGGAACATTGAGAGGCTGATGTGTAGGAGCCAAGAGAAAATATACATGCTTGGATAAAAAAGAAGAAGAAAAGACAAATGTTGTTAAGACTTAGAAGTGGAAACAGGATATAGAATTTCAAAACCTAAATAAGTTTTTAAAAATTAAATATCTTAGCAGTTCAAAAGTTGCCATCTCCTTTGACTCATTCTCCAGCCTTTAAAGAACCATGGTTTTGTCTACATATCTATTATCCAGATCAAACATTTGCTCATGAACGGGTTCTGATTTGATTGGCCACACCAGATGGCCATTGAAGAAAGGGAAGGATCCCCAGGTTTTGCAAATATTTGACTTAGGCAGCCTCAATCTCAACAGAGTATGCAAGGGAAATAAATTATTTAAACAACTGATTAGTCTGGGATGTAATGATATTATTTCTTTTGGGTATATACCCTTGTTAAAGAGATCATGTGGAGTTTGGGTTTTCATCAGGCATTGCTGGGATTTGTTTCGAATGTCCAGAGTTAGGAAAACATAGGCAGGTACACACCTGGCCCACCTGGAACCTATGAAGATGGAGACAGATCAGGGACTTGGGGAGGGGGTGGCAACACCAGGTACAGCAGGTGTAATGTTCACAATCATGAGGTGCCTGAGGGAGTGCAGGCAAGCATGGTGAACTGAAGACATGGTCAGAATTAAGGGGTTATTAAAGGGACAGGATTAATGACTCAAGAAACTCAAGCATGTTCTTTCCAATGGGATATAGGAAGTAAAACAGGACACTGGGTAAAATGTACAGGAATGCTCGAGTGTCACTGTGGTTTGCATGTGTGCATGCACATGCATGTGTGTTCATGCAGTGTGTGGATGTGTAATATGCATGTGTGCATGCATGTGCATATGTGTGCATGTGTGCATGTGTGCATGTGAGTTGTGTGCACATGTGTGGTGTGTATGTGTGTGCATGTGAGGGTGCAGTAAGCATGTGTGTGGAGTGTGCATGTGTGTGGTGTGTGCATATGCATGTGTGGCATGCATGCATGTGTGTGGTGTGTGCACATGTGCTGCATGCATGCATGTGGTGTGTGTGCATGCAATGTGCAGCATGCATGCATGTGTGTGGTGTGTGCATGCACGTGTGCAGCATGCACGTGTGTGGTGTGTGTGCATTCCCTTGCATTAAGATGATGGCTGGGTAACTACTGTAACTACTTTTTATTGCTAGTGTCTCCCTGGGACATGTATTAGTTTGCAGGTCACCAGCCTCTCCTTGAAAACCCAATTCAGTGACTCAGAGGAGGGCAAGGGATTCTGTATCTCTTAGAAGATCCCCAAAAGTGTCTCATCTTCAGCCAAGTTTGGGAAAGACTGGGAATCTGAGTGGCAGTTGACACCAAAACTGTGGCTGGAGCACAGGTGGGAGAGCACAGAGGCAGCCCCGGCCCCCCAGAAGGTGGGAGTCAGGAAGTGGTGATGGGGAATGAGAGGGGCAGGTGGGGCAAGGCAGGCCATGGGCATGGGGGAGGCTTTTAGATGACCTGAGTGGGGCTACACACAGTTCCTGGGCTTCTGGCCAGTTAACCTTGAGATTCAGGATGGGAATCCCAGGAAAAGCAGGTTCAACCCCAAGGCACAGAAGCTGGGCCTGAATCGAAACACCTGAGACCCCATGCTGAGGAGCCAGAACCTTTGGATCAGGGCTGTCAAGAGTCCAAACGGATGGTTCGAAAAGATGGCGTTGGCTTAGGAGGGCGACTGCGAGCAGCTCCCAGATCACGGCAGAGAGTGGACAGGGTGCGGCACGGGTGTCTGTGCTGTGGGTGTGTGGAGTAAGAAGCTTCGGACATCTATCTGGACAGATCGACGGTGTGGACTGAACCATAGAGATTCGTGAGTTTTAAG
>JAQZBX010088025.1:0-12794 GCA_029593785.1 Cabassous unicinctus | reverse complement strand
AGCTGATAGAATTCCACTGTATATATACTGTACCACATTTTGTTTATCCATTATTCAGTTGATGGATGCTTGGGTTGTTTCCATCATTTAGCAATTCTGAATAATGCTGCTATGAAAACCAGTGTGCAAATGTCTGAGTCCTTGCTTTCAGTTCTTCTGAATATATTCCTAATGGTGGGATTGCTGAATCATATGACACTTCCATATTTAGCTTCCTAAGGAAATGCAAAACTGTCCTTCACAAAGGCTGCACCATTTTTCATTCCTACCAGCAGTAGAGGAGTATTCCTATTTCTCAATATCCCCTCCAGCACTTATAGATTAAAAAAAAAAAGGTCCATTCTATAATGTGTGAAATTATATCTCATAATTTTGATCTGCATTTCCCTAATAGCTCTTGATTTTAAACATCTTTTCATTAGCTTTTGGCCTTTTGTGGGAAAAAGAATGATCATTGGAGTTAAACAGATTGCTACATTCTCAGCTCCTTTTCTGTTTTTATTTCTGATACTTTATTTGTGGTTTCCCTATGGTTTTATATTTAACATTCTAAATCTATAACAAATTAGTTTGAATTGATACCTGGCTCTCTTCAGTAACATAAAAAAATCTCTGTTATTATATACCTCTGTTCCCACTCTTTAGATTGTTCTTGTCATATAATATTTTTCTATATGTTGCTTACTCAATCAAATAGAAATATAAATAAGATTATTTCTTATGTAACTGTATTCTATGTCATGTAGGAAATAAAAATTAGAGTTATCATGAAAAAAGTCATACTGAAATTTGTATTTACCCTGTACTTGGCTTTACCAAATTTCTTTCTTGCATCATAAATCTTAAAGTTGCTATCTACTGTACATTCTTTTTAACCTAAACAAATCTCTTTAACAATTCTTTTAGGGCAGGTCTAGTGGTGATGAACTCCCTCAACTTTCTTTATATGACAGCATCTTAAACTTTCCATCGTTTTTTCTCCATTTTCTTTCTTTTTAAAGTAATTTCTTTCTTTTACAATGTGTGGTCACACACATGTATACACACACACACAAGTTGAGATGAGCAGGGAAATGGATAGCCTACAGTTTTTGTTTTGTTTTACAAAATTCAGAGATTACATTTATACTTTTCAGTCATTGCACAATGTATAGACATGATCCATATAATGATTTATGCTCCTCAAATGGTAAAACAATGAGGATTTTCTCTGAAAGGGTATACATAAAAGCCTTTTAGAAGCAAACTCCTGGTTTCTCCAAAAACCAGTCTCTAGTATACATTTTGTGTTTACATATAGTCCTTGAGAATACTACAGTAGCATTGCATAAGTTCATTGTGTAAAAAGATCTGAAAAATAATTTTCAAGAGTCTCCAAATATTGCATTATATTCCCAGATAAAAATCCTAAGTCAAAATATAATAACTTTATTTTATTTTAAACTTCATATTTACGTCAGATATCAGAAGAGACTATAAAGAAATGTAAACAATGCTTAGGGAAACTATTTTTGGTAAAAATTTAATATTAAATAAAACTTTAATAATAAATAAAAACTTAAAAAATCTCAATGACATACAAAATAGACACTGTTTTCAAGGATTTTCTATCCTTGGTTTAGAGTTCAAAGGAGTAAATAATCTGCATGTGAATGACCCAGCACCTAGTAATCCTAATTTGAACAAATCATTACAATCAGTCAGGCAAAGGAGCTTTGGAGAAAAGATAAAATTGCTTTTTCCCCCTGTTATCCTAAAATGTCACCCATGGTTAAAGTCAGGGTGAACCTACTAGATAAACAAATGCCTTCCATCCTTTATAACTCTCAGACCAAATAAAGAGATGCCTTATTTCTAGTGGATTTTTAGTTAAAAAGAAAACACCATATGCTTGGCATCTGGCCACAACCTATTTTGTAGTTCACTGGATGAAGCAAATATGTCCTTATATCTTCTATGAGACCCTAAGTTAACCATGATCTCTCAGCGCCTTATGCTTTTATTAACCTCCACACATTAACTGTAAAATCTTATTTTAGAAACACCATGGGACCTGTTTATGGTGCTAGAGGAGAAGTTATAATTTACAGAGTAACGTTGATGCTTGTAGCCAAGAAATAAATGCATTTTTTATCTTTTAAGCTGGTCAGTTTACTCATTTATGCCTTGAAATTTGACAGACACGTGAACTTAAAATCAAAGTGAATTAGAAAAAAGATGACAAAATAACAAATGTTGTTTTAACTAAAGTTTTTTATGCAATAGGTATAGATATAAAAATAATTTCTTCAAATAATGGCATAAGTGTCACTCAGAAGCATCCTTGCTGTCTATAACATAATTTGCTAGAATCCTTCAAATGAAATTATAGCAATTTAAAATATATATTCTGTATTCGCAACTATTTTAAATCATTCAAAAGTTTATAGCATGTTAATGGAGTGAGATATAGACAAAGGCAGTCCATATTCATGATGTTTTGAATATAAAATGACTTCAGAAGTCAACTGAAATCCTTGCTCATCTTCTAAGTAGAGCCATTGTGATTATACCTAAAATATAAGTGGTCACTAATTTTTGACTCACCCTTACATGGAGGTAGAGCAATACCAGCAATATAATATTTCAGTCATTTTTTTTCCTAGTTCACTGATTTTTTAATGTGTTTTTAATTCTGCTCTTGAACCCCTCTGGAGTATTTTCACTATATTATTGCATTATTCATCCAGAAAATTTCAGTTTGATGCCTTTTAACGATTTCAAATTCCTCTTTCCATTGATGCATCTTCTTCATTTCCTCTAGTTCTTCATACATCCTTTCCTTTACCTCATTGAACTTATACAGATATGACTAATTATTTTTTATTATTTGTTCCAAAATCTAAGTATCCTATATTGTTTTATTTTGCCCCTTTAAATGGCCATCTCTTCTGGTTTCTTTGACTCTTTTGTGAATTTTTGTTAAAGTCTGGTATTTGATTGTTTTGATTTGCTAACACTGGATATCAGATTTTCCCTCTTACCTGAGGTTTTATTGAAGATACATTCTGTGATGAGACTCCTAACAAAACTTAGCCCAGTTTATGCTTCTTTCCTTGGAAGTCTGGTGGCTTTCAAAAATTACCCAATATGTGTCACTGTTTCCCTACCAGAAAATAAGTTCTCTCACCAGCTTCTCTTCCATGGGTTCTAGGAGGCTATGCTTTCTATTTTAATTACACTTTCCTCCCCCTCTTATAGCTAGAGTCTGCTCAGCTCCAATCCCTCTGATTTGCCTTCTAGTTCCAGCTTTCAGCAGGGTGACTGTTCTATGGCTTAGACCCCATTAATTCATTGATTTTCTGCCCCATATCTTCTAATTTCAGGAACCCTGACCTATGCCCTGAGTTTCCCTTTCCTGGAGCCTGTTGAGGTTGATTAACAAAGTTGCCCAATATATTTATATAGGAGAACTATTCAGGCTCTAGTGTCTCTAGCAGGAATGTGTGCAGAACACACAGCTGCCCTTGTTAGTCTGTCTGCCTTCAGGGACCCTTATTGCATGTGCAGGTCCTCAAGCTGCCACCATTGTTCAGTCAGGACTCAGAGAGCTGCCTTTAAATGCACCTTTGCCACCAAACCTCTGCTATGAATCACAGAAACTTCAATGCATATAAGAATTTGGTAGAGGGGAACAGTGGGGTGAATTTTTCCTGAAGTACACCAAGGAAATTTAGATTTCTTTTTCTAATTCAGCACTTTTTGAGTCATTCTTGAGGCTTTATCACCTTCCAGTGTTTTCAAAAAATTTGTTCTGCATTTTTTTTTTCACAGTTTCTGAATTGAGATATTCACCAGGGTGTCTTACAGTGCATCTTGGTGACAACAGTTGCTTATTAAGTCTAGTTTTTTAAAGAGAAGTTTTAGGCTTATGGAAAAATCATTCAGAAAATGCAGAGATCTCTTATACCCCCATCACACAGTTTTCCCAATTATTAACATTTTGCATTAGTGTGGTATCTTTGAAATAATTGGTAAAACAACATTATTATAGTTATATTACTAATTGTCTTCCATATTTTATATTAGGATTAACTGTTTTATTTTGTGCAGTGCTATATTTGTTGTGTGTGTTTTTGACATCTCTCCTCCTTTAATTTGTGGTCAGCTAGTACCATGACAGAGATTCTTTAAAACAACTGAAGCCAGGGGGAAAGGGAAAAAGAAAAACAGGAAATGCTCTCCTGGTCTTTTCAAATTTTTTGCTAGGTTAGGCCTCTTTAAAAATTGCCTTAATCTTGAATTCTTGTATTTTGAGCTTTTAGATTAGTGAAAGGAGAAAGTTTAGGATGTTCTCATGTCTTTTATGAACATGTATCATGCCTGACACATGTATGTCTCTTTGTAGTTTCTCTATTACTCATCTGATGTTTTACAAAGGCATTGTTCCTCAGCAACTCTCTCCCTAGGTTTTCCTCCCAGTCTTTCAATAAGTCTATTTTTGGCCTCAATTATAATCCCCTCCACAAGTTGCAACAGTTTTTTAATTTGCCTTTCAATCATTTCAAGGAATTTCATCAACACAGCCACCACTATTTGCACTAAGTTCTCAGATAGCACAAAAGCAGGCACCTTTCATCAATTCTTTAACAATACCTTAGATGGTCCAACACAGATAAACACAAATTATTTGGCAGATGGGCTGCTCTTCTGCCTCCCAAATCACGTACACTCCCAAGAAATGTGGGCTGCCATCTTCAAGGCAAAGTGTTTCCTCATAATCCAAGTTGAAATGTCAGGAAGGTCTTCTATCAATGTCTAAATTGCCTGGATTATTTTTCAGGTTCATTGCTGTAAGCAATGGACTATATTTCAGAGTTCTGAAAAAGTTGATTTTGACAGATTTTCTTAATTTTTCTGTACCAAGACAGGATCTTAGAACTCTCCAAATTTGCTAGTTTTACTGAATAAATCCCTGAAACTAGTTGTGTTTATTATGCAGCATCCAACAATTAGTTAAAAATAAAACAAAAGGTACCATTAAATACTATCAAACATGTAAAAATGAATCTAATGAATACTGTACATAAAATCATGAGAACTAGAATATATTGTAGTAAAAAATTAAACACCTGAGCATGGAGAGATAGATCAAATTCATACACAGGAAAATTCTATATTTTTATGATATTAATTCTTAACAAAGTATCTACTCAATCCAATTAAATTTGAATAAAATAGCCAGTAGTTTCTCTTTCTTTGTGTGTGTTTGTTCAATATTTTTTAAAAATTAGCTATTCCTAAAATTTATATAAGGAAACCAATAATTCAAAAATCTATGAAAATTTTGAAGGATAATTAATTTAGATAATTTATACTGGCAAAATTCATGATTTCTACAGAGCAACAGTAATTAATTCATATGGTATTGGTGAAAAGACTGATAAAAAGACCAATGGAACAGAATAGAGATTTTGTATATATCCACATATATACTTTACCCTTATTTATGACAAGGCAGCATGTCAATTCAAAGGGCTAAATAACAGTTCTTTCAATAAAAGTTACTGGAAAAAATTGGTACTTATATTGAAAAAACTATTTTCTATGCTTCTCAAATTCTTAAATATTAATATAAGGTAGAAAACAGGAAAATATTTTGTCTATTTAGAAAGGCAATATAACAAACAAATATTTGAGACACAAAAAAGCCTTCCAGAAGGGATTTCCTGCCTTGGAATAGGCAAGAATTCAGGAATCATGTTTATAAAGGTAATACTTATAAGGTAAAAACAAATGAAGTTATATTTTGTAAAATTGTGAATTTCTGTTTATTGACTGACACTCTTCTTTGAGATGAAAAGGAAGCCATAGATTGCATTAGAAGTCATTAAAAATAATTTATGATGACTGATTCTTATCCAGGATATGAACAACTCCTATGACAAATCCAATTATAAATTGAACAAAAGAGCTGAAGAAGCATTTCATAAAGAGTATGATTGCATGCCTGATAAGTTTATGAAAATGTAGTCAACATGAAACTTATTTTGGAAATGAAGATTGAAACCTCTGTGTGATACCATTACACACCTATTAGATTTGCTAATGTTTTAAGGAATCTTTGTCCAAATGTTTTCATGTATATGAAGGAGATGGCCTTATTGCACAGAAAGAATAAGAATATAAAAATGTGCCTTCACTTTAGAAATAAATTGTTAGTGCCTACTCTGTCAAAACATACATCTGCTTTATGATCCTGCAGTTTATCTTCTATATACACAAGAGAAAGCTGTGTTGATGTGGAACTAAAAACACAAACACATCCACTTTTACAGGGGATTTCTTTTATTAATAACCAAAATATAGTAATGACGAAAATTACCATTGTTAGGAAAATGGATAAATAACAGGCAAATTGTTCATATAGTTAAATACTCCTAACAATGAAATATAAAGCCAGTGATACAACAAATTGAAATAGTCTGATAAACATATGTTGAGCAAATGTAGTCAAAAAAAAGGAGAATTTACTTTTAAATTTTCTTTATTATTTAGTTTTTATTTTTGTATTTTTAAAGAAGCTTTAGATTACATAAATACAACATAAAAAATACAATGGATTCTCATATGCCCCACACCCTGCCCTTCCCACACTTTCTCACATTAATAGTTCAAGAGTAGTAATATAGTAATAGAAATCAACAACAAAAGTCAAAATATTTGATACATCATGAGGATTTTGAGACCTATGAAGAAATAAACATATATTCAGATGAAAGATAGCAGAGAAAAATGCAATCCTATCAGCCCTATGTTATGAGAAATGTTAACAGAAGTTCTTGAAGTTAAAGGAAAATTATTCCCAATTAAATCACTGGATGTGTCAAGGAATGACATGCATTGTGAATGTTAAATATGTGTATACTGAAAGTTGTGAAAATACTATGTTAAGGCAGACAGTGATGAGTGGAAGATGAATATTGAAATATCTAAGATAACTAAAAATGAGATATATGGTTTATGAATAAATGACTACTAGAAGAGAAAAATTTTAAAAGTAAAATATATTTTCTTACTCCATTAGTAAAAATGAGACAAAAACAAATGGAGCAAATATCAAACAAAAACACATTGAGGTAACATGGAATTATGTACCCCAGAAAATCATGTTCTTAATCTTAATCCATTCCTGTAGGTGTGAGCCCATTGTGATTAGGAAGATTTGATGAGGCTGCTTCAGTTAAAGTGTGGCCCAACTGCATCAGGATGGGTGTTTATACTATTAACAGAAGTCTCACAGAGAAACGCACAGAAAGAAAAGTCATGATGAGAAGCCAGAAGCTGAAGAGAAGGGAGAAAACATATCCATGTATATTACACTGTGATGGAAAAGCCAAAGAATCTGAAAGACTGCTGACTAGCCAGAAGATACTGAACCTGGGGAGAAGCAAGCCTTCTAGCCTCTGAAACCATGAGCCAACATAATTCTGCTGTTAAGTCAGCCCATTGTAGGGTAATTGTTCTAGCAGCTAGGAATATAAAACAAACATGATAACAAAGAGAAGCCCAACAAGAAAGAGTAACAATATTTAATAAAATTAACCTAAAAAATTCAACTCAAAGATAAGAACTATCAGAATAGTTAAGAAACACAAACTATATATCTATGTTGTTGACAAAAAATTGTATTTTTCTAAAAGAACATATATGTTGAAAATAAAATGTAAAATAAATGGAAAAATATAAATGATGAAAAGACAAGCCAAAGTACATCTGGTTTTTGACAGCAAAACTCAGTGATGAAAATGAGGGCCACTGAACTGAGTGTACACTTTGACTGGATTGTACAAGGCATGGGATTGTATAACACATTGAATCCTGTGGTGGAAGATGGACTGTGGTTAACCAAACAAATATGAGAACATTCTCACATAAACTATAACAAATATATAATACTAAAACAGATTGTTAATAATAGGGTAGATTGGGGGAAAACACACTAAATGTAAAATATAGACTATAGTTAGTAGTATTATTTTAATGATGCTCTTTCATAATTTGTAACAAATGTTTCCCCACAATGCAAGGTATCCATGATAGAGTGATGTATGGTGTATGATGTTATGCATATTTGTTTGCAACTTTGCAACTTCTACTATACAGTTATTCTTTATGTATGTTCATGTATGAGTGATGTAATTCAATAACATTTTAAATGAAAAAACAAAAATTAAAAATTAAAAAGAGATTTTATGTAGCTGATTGACCATATCTTTGTCAGTAACTGTAGGTCTTCAAGGCAAGAAGTATAAAAAATGTTTAGATAAATTTTGCATCCTGATAAATCATTCAATGCAATAGAAACACCTAATGATTCCAAATTTATATATGTATACTAATATTTCTTAAGCATATATATTGCAAAAAATGACATAACAAAAAATAGAATTTTTAATCACCTAAAAATCATAGTTTATATGAATAAAAAAATTCAGTCAGTGTATAAAATATGAGGAAAAATCAGACACATAGACTTGAACAGAGCAAATGACTAACTTGTCCTAATTAGCAAACATACAGTGTAATGGTTAAGGATCCAGGATATACATTATTTTCAAATGTGAAACAAAAAACTACATGAAAATACTACATGAAAATTCGGTATATGTGAACAGTTTTGAATCAGAGAGTAAATTGTCTGACCATAGTTATTTAAACTGTAAATCAATGACAAAATCATTAAGAGTATGCCTAAGATCCAGGGAAGGCTTCCAATCTCCTGACAGGTTCTGACTATTCAATATCATTGTTTTGACAATTAAACAGCAGATATTGTAATACCTTCTAACATGCACCTTTTGTTAGGTACTAGTCTGAATGCTTTCCACATTCTATTGTGTCACATCTCAACAGGATCGTAAGGTTGGACACCATTGTTAACATATTAACAGATGAAGAAACTGAGTCACAAGTGAAGAAGTGATGTGAAGAGTTGAAAAATGACTCACAGAGCTCACAGGCTTGATTAGTGCTGTTTGGCACCAGGCTAGCAAATAGTATACAATAACTTTATATTGACATTTTGGACAATTTCAGAACGGTTGTTTTGTCATTTAATCCAGCAAAAATGTTGAGCTTTTGGCCTGACTAGTGAAACTTAGAACATTCCTTAGAACAAAAACTGAGGAAATATTTTTCAATTATCATCCACAAATTACCTCTGGGCAACGTCTACTCCATAGGCCAAGGCCTGTGCTCCCATGGATTTTCCCCCAAGCCATCTGGAACTTAATATAGAGGCATTTGTTATAAAACAGAAAGATTCTTCTCAGGATGTCAGTAGGTCAAGTAAATCTGCCCACTTGTGCTTGCCTGCTACTGAAACAGGATTGAACCCTTCCCAGAAACCCTGACTTGCCTATGTGGCATAAGAAGACAAAATATCATATGAGTATTTTTGTTATTAGTTTCTTTTTTTCTTCTCCTTTAACTCACTCCATGAATCAACCACAATTCTTTCCTGCAGTGTTCACTTATTTGGTGAGAAACACTGCTAATAGAAAATGTAGATAGGGAAGGTATTCACAT
Source organism: Cabassous unicinctus (assembly GCA_029593785.1). NCBI lineage: Eukaryota > Metazoa > Chordata > Mammalia > Cingulata > Chlamyphoridae > Cabassous > Cabassous unicinctus. The sequence goes on along the minus strand of JAQZBX010088025.1, from coordinate 3,224 downwards.
ACTGATATCAATGATTCCTTTTTTTTTTTTGCATTAAAATATTCCATTTCAGAACTTTCAGGATAATTACTAGTTCTTCAAGGAAGTGAAAGGTGAACATATATCAACAATGGATGCAGCCAGTGTCACAATACAGGCAGGGGCAGGCTGTCTCTACATGCTGTCCAGAGTTTCAGTATGGTAAATGCTAATTTCCATTTATAGTTAAATAAATGTAGTGAGGGGGGGTTGTATTTATCTACAAAATGGAAATAATGATTTATCCATAGTATTGATATTCACTTAATAATTTTACAAATATTGCTTATTATTTTTTCTTTGCCATCCTATACCAAAGAAAGTTCTACTTATTCAAAGTGAATCAGCGAATCCTTTATACATAATAAAATTCTAACATAATATCTTATTTTCAGGTGTAATTCTAGGAAGTTTTCTAAATATATCATGATAAAGTATGTAAGCATTTGTTCATTATTCATCCCACAGCTTCCAGATCAGTGTTTTTCTATAAGTCACCCAAAAATATTTTGAAAGACTGAGATAATTATAAATGAATCAGAAATAGATGGCTATGTGAGTGAATACATTGATGCAGAAATATACTAATGAAGAAATTCTTGCAATTCTTCAGGGTGATAAAGGCATGTGTCAAGTCTTTGGAGAAAATGCAGCAAGTAATTTTCATTTCCACTTTGAGGGATGAAAGCACCCACAAAACATTCTAACCATTCCAGGAAAACCTTATTGAGCAAGGGAATCCCCTAGTACCTGCCACTCTGGAGGTAAGGGAATGGTACCAATTTTCCAATAAACTTTCATTATTTTTCATTATTTTATATTTATTTTATATTGTCATACTACTTGGATAAAAAAAACTAATAATCCATGCCAACCATTGTTTCTCCTTTTCCTTTCTCTTTTGCTTGGTAAAAAAATTAGCACTCTGTATACTTAAGATGAAATAAATGTAAATGCTGAAGAGACCTTTGCTTAATCATATTGTCAGTGATTTGTAATTCATATTCATACATTTTTTGACATAGATACCATTTGTGTCCTGCCCCATTGAAATGTTTTACAAAAGTCAAGTTCATAAATTACATATTGCTATTTTATTGATAAGGAAATTAAGGTTAACAGATGTTTGAGAGTCCTCCCAGTGCTACAAAACAAGTGTAGCTGTTGGGCAATTTGATGTAATTATGAATTCCAAAAATATAATTGGATCATGCTTGTAGACTGATCTGTTAATCTGGGCATGATTAAGTTATGATTAAGGCGTTGAGTCCCACCCTTTGGTGGATGGGGGAATCGTATATAAAAAGCAAGGCAAAGGACAGAGGGAGCAGTTTTTGAGAAGCAGTTTTGATGTTGGAGTTTGGATGTTGGAGAGAAGGCCCCAGGAGAAGAGAAGTGAGCCGTTCACCTGATAGTCTGCAGCTGACTTTGTGGAGGAACCAGAAGAGCTAAGCCCAGATAGAAACACAGCCCCGGGAAGAGAGGAACCCAAGAAGCCTGAACCCTAGCAAATGTCTGCAGCTGTCTTCCTCCAACACTTGGCAATGGACTTTGGTGAGAGAAGAAACTTAACGCTTTATGGCATGGTATCTGTAGACTTATACCCCAAATAAATACCCTTTATAAAGACCAACCCATTTTTGGTATTTCACAATAGCACCCCTTTGGCTGACTAATACAGCAAGTAAATGGCAAAATTGGGATACAAAGTATATCTTTTACCTGAAGGCCAAGATGTTACAACTCTGCAAGTCTGCCATGTGTAAATTCAAGTTGGATCCTAAAATGTATTCTTGAATGTCATACAATAACTAATATTCACTCGGTGTTTTAATGGTATGTGGTGGACTAAGTTGTGTATCACAGTTTGGACATATTCTTGATATTGGGCAACAATTTGTTGGTGTGGACCCATTGTAAATAAGATCTCTTCAAGATGTCACTTCAGTTAAGGTGTGGTCCTGGCCCCACTGAATCAAGTTCTGGCTTCACTCTGGATTACTAAAGTCATTTATAGAGAGAGTTAAAGTCAGATGGAGAGAGAAGCCCAGACAGGCCACTATGGGCAGTGTCACATAACGGAAAAGCAAAGGACCAAGGAATGCCTGCAGCAAGACTCAGATGGGGGATGGGGGAAGCATCAATTGGTGATGCCTTGATTTTGGACTTCTCCTCACCTCAAAACTGTAAACCAGAAAATCCCCATTCATTACAGCAACCTATTGTATAGTATTACATTCAGCAGCTGGGAAACTAAAACACTCATAAAGCCCATTGCATTTCTACATTATGGTATCAACAGTTTGATTAGATTTGAATTAATTAATTGTTTTTAAGATCTCAAGCTATAGAAAGGAAAGGCACAGCTTAGGATAGAGCTGCTTATAAATATTGAACTAACCATTTTAAACAAGTTGAATATATATGCTATCAATATGTTGTCAGTAAACAGTTTGGAATAAAACATCAGGAAGAGCAAAAACTATATAATGAGCCATTTTTGAGGGTCCTAAATTAAAAATATCAAAAAGGAGCAAAATAATGTTGCTACAGGAAATTATTCAGAAAGTGACACTTTCCCTTCCTTCTAGGAGTTTGCAGAGATTCTCTGTTATAGCTAATTACATTGGCCATGATAAAAAAAAAAAAGGAGCCAAGAAACAAGAACCTGACATGTGGGGACACAGCAAGTGTTCCATTAGCACTGAATTTGAGGGTGCAACATAAGCACTTCGTTTGACACCTACTTTCCATGGCTTCAAGTCATCAGGGAAAATAGATAGCTTAAGCCCACCCAGGGCAATATTTGTTGTGTTGTAGTATGTGTTTAGGATAGGACTCTGCAATTCTTTCTGTGATGCTACATTCATGCTAATTATTTACCACTAACATTAACACATATGAAAGGGAAGGTTATCAAGGAATTAACTGTGAGTACAACATCCATGAACTCATCCATTATCAATAATCCATATATTTTGCAAGTGTAATGAATGCACTCTTTTCATGTCATAGCTTACTGAAATTCTGAAATATGTTTAGATTTATGAATAAATATAGCAGTATTTACACAAATCAGAAGGCTTAAAATACTTCATCTTAGTCACTTGAGGATATTACTAAAGAGTAAATACTGAGTCCGACAAATAATATGCATTTATCCTAAGTTCAACGAAATACATTAAAGCCATTATTCATATTTTCTA
>JAQZBX010088024.1:0-12797 GCA_029593785.1 Cabassous unicinctus | reverse complement strand
TTTTTTTTTTTTAACTTAAAATCAATGTAAAAACACTGGTTTTACCCAACAGTCTGTGAAAAGAGTACACTCATTATGGAACCTATGCAAAATACATGTTTCATTGATTGATTTGGACTTGTTTTCACTTACAATCATTGTGAAAACACTGGTTTATCCTATCACTCTGTGAAAAGTGAATGTTCTACAGTTTTGAAAACAAAGCAACATCATGTTTCATTGACTGCAACAGACTTCATGTCAATTACAATCAATGTGAAAAAACTTATTTCACCTAAGTTCTGTGAAAAAGTATGTTCATCCATTTTGAAAACTAAGCAAGATACATATTTATTTGACTGCTTAGAGCTTGTTTTCACATACAATCAATGTAAAAACACTGGTTTTTCCAAATGTTCTGTGAAAAGAGTTCATTCTTCAGTTTTGAAAACTAAGAAAGATACAAGTTTCATTGACTGCTTCGAATTTGTTTTCACATAAAATCAATGTGAAAACTCTGCTTTCATCTAATAATCTGTGAAAAGAGTATGCTCTTCAATATTGAAAACTAATGACATACATGTTTCTTTGACTTTTACAGACTGTTTTCACTTACAGTCAATGAAAACACTTGTGTTACCTAAAACTCTATAAAAATAGTATTGCTTCAGTTTACAAAATTAAAATAAAATGCTTCTTTCATTGACTGCTGTGGACTTGTTTTGATTTACAATCAATGTGAAAACACCGGTTTTACCTAATGGTCTGAGGAAAGAGAAGGTTCTTCCATTTGGAAACTTAGCAAGCTATATATTTCATTGACTGCTATGGACTTTTTTTCATTTACAATCAATGTTAAAACAATGGTTTTTATTAAGAATCTGGGAAAAGAACATGTTCTTCAGTTGAAAAAACCAAGCAAGGTACATGTTTCTTTGCTACAGACATATTTTCAATTACTGTCAATGTGAAAACACTAGTTTTACCTAACGCTATATGTAAAGAGTATATGCTTCAATTTTAAAAAGTAAGCCAGATACATGTTACATTGTCTTCTTTCGAATTGTTTTCATTACAATCAATGTGAAATATTGGTTTTACCTAACACTCTGAAATAGTATGTGCTTCAGTTTTGGTAACGAAGTGAGATACAAGTTTCATTGCCTGCTTCATACTAGTTTTACTTACAATTAATGTAAAAACCCTGGTTTAAACTAACACTCTGTGAAAATAGTATATTCTTCAGTTTTAAAAACTAAGACAGATACGTGTTTTATTGATTGCTATGGACTCAATTCCACTTAAGATAAATGTGAAAACACTGGATTTCCTAACGCTCTGTCAAGAGTATATGTTCTTCAGTTTGTTAAAAAGAACAAGATACATGTTTCATTGACTGGTGTGGACTTGTTTTCACTTTCAATCAATGTGAAAATATTGGTTTTTCCTAAAGCTCAGTGAAAAGAGTTGTTCTTCCCTTTTAAAAAACCAAGCAAGACACATAATTCTTTGACAGCTACAGATTTTTCACTTACAATCAATGTGAAAACTTTGGTTTTAACTAAACTCTGTGAAAGTGTTTGTTCATCAGTCTTGAAAAGTAAGCAAGACACATATTTCATTGAGTGCTATGTACTTGTTTTCACTTACAATCTATATGAAAATACTGGTTTTACCTAATAATCAGTGAAAAGAGTAATTCTTCAATTTTAAAAACTAAGACAGATACATGTTTCTTTGACTACTCCAGCATTGTATTCACTTACATACAACGTGAAAAAGCTGGTTTTACCTCATGCTCTATGAAAGGAATATGTTCTTCAACTTAAGAAACTAACAAGACACACGTTTCTTTGACTGCTAAGGATTTCTTTTCACTTACAACAATGTGAAAACACTGGATTTCTTAATGCTCTGTCAAAAGAGTATGTGCTTCTGTTTAAAAAAGCTAAGTAAGATACATGTTTCTTTGAATGATATGAGTTGTTTTCACTTACAACCAATGTGAAAACACTGGTTTTATCTAATGGTCCGTGAAAAGGAACTCTTCTGCAGTTTTTAAAACTAAGCACGATACATGTTTCATTGACTGCTATGGGCCTGTTCTCAATAACGATTAATGTGAAAGCACTGGTTTTACCTAACACTCTGTGAAAAGAGTATGTTCTTCTGCTTTAAAAGCTAAGCAAGATATATGTTTCTATGATTGCTCCGGAACTGTTTTCAATTACAATCAATTTGAGAACACTGGTTATACCTAATACTCTGTGAATAGTCTTTGTTCTTCAGTTTGAAAACTAAGCAATATACATGATTCATTGATTGCTTAGGACATGTTGTCATTTCAAATCAAAGATTCAGCCCTTGTTTTACCAAACACTCTGTGAAAAGAGTATGTTCTTTAGGTTTTAAAGCAAAGAAGGATACATGTTTCATTGACTGCTATGACTTGTTTTCACTTACAATCAAGTGAAAACAGTGGTTTTTTTTCTACAGCACTATGAAGAGTGTTTCCTTCAGTTTTGAAACCTAATCAAGATATGTGTTTCATTGACTGATTTTGATTTGTTTTTACTCACAATCAATGTGAAAACACCAGTTTCACCTAACAATCTGAGAAAAGAATATGTTTTTCCATTTTGAAAACTAAACGAGATACATGATTCATTGAATGCTTTGGACTTGTTTTCTCTTACAATCAAAGTGAAAATACTGGTTTTTCCTAATGCTCTGCCATCACTGATTTTTCTTCTGTTTTGAAAACTAAACAAGATAGTTGTCTGCTACATACTTGTTTTCACTTACAATCAATGTGAAAACACTAGTTTTACCTAATGCTCTCTGAATACAGTATGTTCTTTAGTTTTGATAGCTAAGCAAGATACATGATTCATTGAATGCTATGCAATGTTTTTCACTTACAATCAATGTGAAAACACTGGTATTTTCTACAGCATTGTGAAAAGAGTATTTTATTCAGTTTTCAAGCTAAGCAAGTTGCATATTTCATTGGTGGTTACACATTAATTTTAACTTAAAATCAGTGTGATAACACTGGTTTAACCTAATGCCCTGTAAATACAGTATGTACATTTGTATCAAAAACTAAGTAAAATACTTGTCTCATTGACTACTTTGGACCTTGCTTTCACTTACAATCAATGTGAAAACACTGGTTTTACCTAACCCTCTGTTTAAACAGTATGTTCTGTTTTAAAAACAAAGAAAGATACATATTTCATTGACTGTCATTGAAGTGTTTTCACTTACAATCAGTGTGAAATCACTGGTTTTAAGTAATGCTTGTGAAAGAGTATATTATTCAGTACTGAAAACTAAGCAAGATACATATTTCATTGACTGCTATGGACTTGTTTTCCCTCACAATAATGTGAAAACACTGGTTTTACCTAACACTTTATGAAAACTGTATTTTCTTCAGTTTTGAAAACAAGCAAGATACATGTTTAATTGAATACTACATACATGTTTTCACTTACAATCAATATGAAAACACTGGTTGTACCTAACACTATTTGAAAAGAGTATGTTCAGTTTTGGGGGAAAAAAGCAAGATACATAATTCACTGATTGATTTAACTTGCTTTCACTTACAAACAATGTGAAAAAACTACTTTTACCTAACACATTGTGAAAAGAAAAAGTTCTTCATTTTAAAAAACTAACCCAGATACATGATTCATTGACTGCTATGGACTTGTTTTCAATTACAATCAATGTGAAAACACTGATTTTTCCTAACCTTCTATGAAAGTGTATTTTATTCTGTTTTGAAAACTAAGCAGGATACATGTTTCGTTGGCTGCTTTGGTCTTGTTTTCATTTACAATCAATATGAAAACAATGGTTTTACCTAACACACTGGGAATAATGTATGTTCCTTAGTTTTGCAAACAAAGAAAGACATATGTTTCATTGCCTGCTATGGACTTTTTTTCACTTACAATCATTGTTAAAACAAGGGTTTTACCTAACTCTCTGTCAACAGAATATGTTCAGTTTTGAAAACAAAGCAAGATATATGTTTCACTTACTGATTTGGACTTGTTTTCACTTACAATCAATGTGGAAACACTTGTTTACATAACATCTGTGAAAAGAATATGTTCTTCAGTTTTAAATACTAAGCCAGGTACATGATTCATTGACTGCTACTAACTTGTTTTCACTTACACTCAATGTGATAACACTGGTTTTACCTAACAATCTGTGAAAAGAGTATGCATTTTCATTTTGAAAACTAATCAAGATACATGTTTCATTGACTGCTTTGGACTTTTTTCCCACTTGCATTCTATGTGTAAATACTGGTTTTCATAACGCTCTGTGAAAACTTTTTTCAGTTTTGAGCACTAAGCAAGATACATGTTTCATTGACTGCTATGTACTTGTTTTCTCTTAGAATCAATGGAAAAACACTGCTTTACCTAACGATCTGTGAAAAAAGAATGTGCTAAAGTTTTGAAAACTAAGCATGGCACATTTTTCATTGGTAGCTAAACACTTGATTTTACTTACAATCATTGTGATATCACTGGTTTTACATAATGCTCTGTGAAAAGAGTATGTCCTTCATTTTTAAAACAAAGCAATATACATGTTTAATAGACTGCTATGGACTTTTTTTCACTTACAATCAATGTGTAAACACTGGTTTTACCTAATGCTCTGTTCAAACATTATATTTTTCAGGTTTAAAAACAAAGCAAGATACATGTTTCATTGACTGTTATGCAATTGTTTTCACATACAATCAATGTGAAATCACTGGTTTTAAGTAATGCTCTGTGAAAATTATGTTCTTCAGGACTGAAAACTAAGCAAGATACTTATTTTGTTTACTGTTGTGGACACATTTTCACTTACAGTCAATTTGAAAACACTGGTTCTATCTAAAAGTCTGTTAAAAAAAGTATGTTCAATTTTGAAAACTATGCAAGATACATGTTACATTGACTGAATTGGACTTGTTTTAATTTATCATCAATGTGAAAATACTAGCTTTTCCTAATGCTCTGTGAAAAGAGTGTAATCTACAGTATTGAAAACTAAGCAAGACACATGTTTCATTGACAGCTACATACTTTTTTCAATTACAATCAACGTGAAAAACTGGTTTTAACTAATGATCTGTGAAAAAAGTGTGTTATTCAATTATGAAAACTAAGCAAGATACAATTCATTGACTGCTTTGGCCTTGTTTTCATTTACAATCAATGTGAAAATGCTGGTTTAGGTAATGTTCTGTAAAAAGAGTATGATTCTCAGTTTTAAAAACTAAGACAGAAACATGTTTCATTGACTGCTATGGACTTGTTTTCACTTACAATTAATGTGAAAACTGGTGTTAAATAATGATATGTGAAAAGAATATGTCTTTCAATTTTGAAAACTAACAAGATAGATGTTTCATTGATTGCTACTGACTTGTTTTCACTTACAATCAATGCAAAAACATTGGTATTACCTAACACTTGGTTAAAAGAGTATATTTTTCAGGTTAAAACCTAAACAAGATACATGTTTCGTTGACTACTATGGACTTGTTTTAATTTACAATCAATGAGAAAACACTGGTTTTACCTAATTCTCTGAGAAAAGAGAATGTTCTTCTATTTTGTTTTACATAATGCTCTGTGAAAGGAGTATGTCCTTCATTTTTAAAGGAAAGCAATATACATGTTTAATAGACTTCTGCAGACTTTTTTTTCACTTACAATCAATGTGAAACACTGGTTTTACCTAAAACTCAGTGTAAAGAATATGTTCTTCAGTTTAAAAACTAAGCCAGATACATGATTCCTGGACTGCTACTTATTGTTTTCACTGACAATCAATGTGGAAACACTGATTTTACCTAAAGCTATGTGAAATGAGTATATTCTACAATTTTGAAAACTAACATGATACATGTTTCATTGACTGCTATGAGCTTTTTCTCACTTACAAACAATGTGAAATTACTGCTTTTACCTAACACTCTGTTTGTGAAATCACTGGTTTTAAGTAATGGTCTGTGAAAAGAGTATATTCCTCAGTACTGAAAACTAAGTAAAATATATGTTTCACTGACTGCTAAGAACTTCTTTTCACATACACTCAATGTGAAAATACTGGTTTACCTAGCACTCTGTGAAAAGAGTAGTTTTTTCTGTTTTAAAAACTAAGCAGATACAGGATTCATTAACTGTTTTGGACTTGTTTTCACTTACAAACAATGTGAATACATTTGTTTTACCTAACATTCTGTGAAAAGAGTAAGGTCTTCAAATTTGAAAACTGAGCTATATACATGTTTCATTGACTGCTTTGGACTTGTTTTCACTTTCAATCAAAGTTAAAACACTGGTTTTACCTAACACTCTGTGAAAGGAGTATATCCTTCAATTTTTAAAACAAAAAAATATATATGTTTTATTGCCTGCTATGGACTTTTGTTCACTTACAATCAATGTGAAAATACTGGTTTTACCTGGCTCTCTGTGAAAAGAATATGTTCAGTTTTTAAAACAATGCAAGATATATGTTTCAGTGACTGATGTGGAATTGTTTTCACTTCCAATCACTGTGAAAACACTGGTTTTACTTAGCATTCTGTAAAATGAATATGTTCTTCAGTTTTAAATACTAACCAGATACATGATTCATTTCCTGTATTGACTTGTTTTCACTTACAATCACTGTGAAAACACTGGTTTTCCCTAACTCTCTGTGAAAAGAGTATGTTTTGCATTTTGTAAAATTAAGAAAGATACACGTTTCATTGACTGCTAAGAACTTATGTTCACTTACAATCAATTTGAAAGCACTGGTTTTTTGTAACTGTCTGTGAAAAGAGTATGTGGTTCCATTTTGAAAACTAAGCAAGATACACGTTTCATTGTCTGATTGAGACTTGTTTTCACTTACAATAATGTGAGAACACTGGTTTTATCTAACACACTGTGAAAAGGTTATTTAATTTGGGTTTCAAAATTCATTCAGCAAGATACATGTTTTATTGATTGCTATGGATTTGTTTCACTTACAATCAATGTGATAACACTGGTTTTTACTAATGCTTTGTGAAAAGAGCATCTCCTTCTGTTTAAAAACTAAGCAATATACATGGTCCATTGACATCCTCAAACTTGTTATCACTTACAATCAATATGAAAACTCTCATTTTACCTAACACTTTGTGAAAAGAGTATGTTCCTCTGTTTTGAAAGCTAAGCACGATCCTTGTTTCATTGACTGCTTCAGACTTCTTTTCACTTACATTACTGTGAAAACACTGATTTTATCTAATGCTCTAAAAAAACTGTATGTTCACTTTTGAAAACTAAGCAAGATACACGTTTCATTGACTTATATGGAGTTGTTTCCCCTTAGAATAAATATGAAAACACCTGTTTTAGCTAATGCTCATTGAAAAGAGAATCTTCTTCAGTTTTGAAATCTAAGCAAGGTACATGTTTCATTCACCACTATGGACTTGTTTTCAATAACAGTCAATGTGAAAACACTGGTTTTACCTAATTCTCTGTGAAAAAAGTATGTTCTTCAGTTTTTAAATCAAAGCAAGATACACGTTACATTGACTGCTACACACTTGATTTCACTTACAATCAATGTGAAAATCTGGTTTTACATTACACTCTGTGAGAAGTGAATGTTCTATTTTGAAACCTATAGAAGATACATGTTTCCTTGACTTATTTAGACTAGTTTTCACTTACAGTCAATGTGAAAACCTTGGATTAGCTAATGATATGTGAAAGAGTATGTTCTTCAGTTTTCAAAATTAAGCCAGGTATATATTTCCTTGACTGCTACAGACTTGTTTTCATTTAAAATCAATGTGGAAGCATGGGTTTTTATCTAATGCTCTGTGAAAAGAGTAGGTCCTCCAGTTTTGAAAACTGTGCAAGGTACATGTTTCATTGGCTGCTTCAAACTTCTTTTCACTTATAATAATGTGAAAACACTGGTTTCCCCTAACACTCTATGAAAACTGTTTGTTCTTCAGTTTTGAAAACTAAGCAAGATACATGTTTAATTGAATGATACAGAGTTGTTTTCACTTACAATCAATATGAAAACACTGTTTTAACTAACGCTTGGTGAAAAGGGAATGCTCTTCAGTTTTGGAATCTGAACAAGGTACATGTTTCATTGACTATTACTGACTTATTTTCAATAACAATAAATGTGAAAACACAGATTTAAACTAATGCTATGTGAAAAGAGTATGGTTTTCTTTTTTATATCTAAGAAAGGTAGATGTTTCATTGACTGGTATGTACTTGTTCGTCACTTGCAATCAATGTGAAACTATTGGTTTTACCTGTTGCTCTGTGAAAAGAGTATGTTTTTTAGTTTTGAAATCTAAGCAAGATACATTTCATTGACAGCTGTGTAATTTTTTTACTTACAATCAATGTTCAAACACTGTTTTATCCAATACTCTGTGCAAAGAGTATGCTCTTCAATGTAGAAAATAAGCAAAATACATTTCATTGACTGCTATGGATTGTTTTCACTTACAATCAAATGAAAAACCTGATTTTTCCTAAAGGTATTTGAAAAGAGTATGTTCTTTAGTTTGAAAACTAATAAGATGCATGTTTTATTAACTGCTTTGGACTTGTTTTCAGTAACAATCAATGTGAAAACAATGGTTTTACTTAAAGCTCTGTGAAGAGATTATGTTCTTCAATTTTGTAAACTAAGCAACATATATGTTTCATTGACTAAAATAGGCTTGTTTCCCTTGAATTCAATATGAAAACCCTGGTTTTACCATATGATTTCTGAAATCTGTATGTTCTTCAATATTAAAAACTAAGCAAGATACATGTTTCATTGACTGCTATGTATTTGATTTCACTTACAATCAATAAAAAAAAAAACACTTGTTTTACCTAACACTCTGTGAAAAGAGTATGTTCTTCAGTTATTGTTTTTGTTTAAAGCAAGATATATATTTTGCTGACTTCCACGGACTTGATTTCACTTACAATCAATATGAAACCTCTGGTTTTGCATAACACTCTGTGAAAAGCATATGTTCACTTTTGAAAACTAAGGAAGATACAAGTTTCATTGATTGATTTGGACTTGACACTTACAACCAATGTGAAAAGTCTGGATAAGCTAACAATCCGTGAAAAGAGTATGTTCTTCAGTTTTAAAAACTAAGCCTGATACATATTTCATTGACTGCTAAGGAGTTGTTTTCACTTACAATCAATGTGAAAACATTGGTTTAACCTAATGCTCTGTGAAAAGAGTATGCTCAATTTTGAAAACTAAGCAAGATACATGTTTCATTGACTGATTTTGACCTCTTTTCACTTACAATCACTGTGAAAACACTGGTTTTACCTAATGCTTTTTGAAAAGAGCATGTGCTTCAGGTTAAAAAACTAAGCAAGGTAAATATTTCATTGACTGATATGGAGTTGTTTTCACTTATAATCAGTGTGAAAACACTGGTTTTGCCTTACACTATGTGAATACAGAATGTTTTTCAATTTGGAAAACTAAAAAGATGCATGTTTCCTTGACTGCTACTGACTTGTTTCACTTATAATCAACATGAAAACACTTGTGTTACCTAACACTGTGTGAAAAGAGTATGTTCTTCAATTTTAAAACCTAACAAGATATATATTTCATTGACTCCTACAGACCAGTTTTCACTTACAATCAATCTGAAAATAGTGGTTTTACCTAATGTTCTGTGAAAAGAGTTTGTTCTTTGTTTTTTTAAAGCAAAGCAAGACACATGTTTGATTTACTGTTACAGAGGTGTTTTCACTTACATTCAAAATTAGGTCACTGGTTTTACCTAATGCTCTGTCAAAAGACTATGTTATTCAATTTTTAAAAATAAGTAAGATACATGTTTCATTGACTGCTAAAGACTTGATTATACTGACAATCAATGTGAAAACATGGGTTTTACAAAATGCTCTGTGAAAAGACTATGTTCAGTTTTGAAAACTAAGAAGATATATGTTTCTTTGACTATTTTGGACTTTTTTTCACTTACAATCAATGTGAAAATCCTAGATTACCTGACAATTTCTGAAAATAGTATGTACTCCAGTTTTGAAAACTCAGGAAGGTAGATGTTTCATTGATTTCTATGGATTTATTTTCACTCACAATAAATGTGAAAAAAAAAATGGTTTTATGTAACGTTCTGTGAAAAGAGTATGTTCTTCACTTTTGAAAACTATGCAAGAAACAGCTTTCCTTGACTGCTTCAGACCTGTTTTCACTTACAATCAATGTGAAAACACTGGTTTTACCTGACACTCTGTGAAAAGTGTATGTTCCTCAGTTTTGAAAACTAAGCAAGATACATGCTTCTTTGAATGCTAAGGACTTGTTTTCATTTACAATTGATGTGAAAACAATGGTTTTACATAAAAATCTGTGAAAAGAGTATATACTTCAGTCATAAAATCTAAGACACATACATGTTTCATTTACTGATATGGACTTGTTTTCACTTACAATCAATGAGAAAACAGTGGTATTAGTGAACACTCTTTGAAAAGAATATGTTCTTCAATCCTGAAAACTAACAAGATACATGTTTCTTTGAATGCTACAGAGTTGTGTTCAATTACAATGTGAAAACACTCTTTTACCTAATGCCTGTGAAAAGAATATGTTCTTTTGTTTTATAATTAAGCTACATACATGTTGTTTTATATACTGTGAATAAAAGTACTATATTAAATACATGTTTTGCTAATAATTTCTTTCAGTCGATGGCTGCTGGTATTTTCATTCTCTTAACTGTGTTTTTTGAAGGGTGGATATTTTAATTTTGATAACATTGAATTGATCTATTTCCTCTTTTCTGAATGGTGCTTTCAGTGTCATATCTAAGAACTCATCTCATAAGCTAGATTACAAAACATTTCTCCGATATTTGCTTCCAGAAGTTTTAACATTTTATGTGTTCTCTTTAGATCTATGATACCTTACAAGTTTAATTGTTGTTAAACTTATGATATAAGTTTATCATTTTGGAAATATATATACAGTTTTGTCAAAAACACTTGTTGAAAAAGCTACCTTTTCTTCACTGAATCATTTTTGAATCAGTTGTCTTTACAGGTTCTCTATTCTATCAATCTATATGACTATAACAACATCAAACTCCTTTGATTATTGTGGCTTTATATTAACTCTTGAAATTTGATAGTGGTCATTTTAAAGCTTTTTTCTTTTCCAAAGTTATCTCTGCTCTTTTTGATTCTTTGCATTTCCATATGGATTTTCAAATCAGTTTTTCAATATCTAAAAAATAGCTTTCTGTGATTTTGATTGGAATTTTTAAAAATTTATATATCAATTTGGAACTATTGACATATTAACAATATTAAGTCTTGTGACCTAAAAACCCACTCTTATGTCAATTGCACTGCTATGAAGGTTCTTTTAATTGCAGGTAACTTTAACTAATTTAAGGTAACTTAGGACAAAAACAAGACCTTAGAAAAAAACTAATGAGATGTATTGAAGATTCAAGTTAAGGATGTAGGAAGGACTTGAGTAGACACTGGAAATAAATTAATATGCATATTCTTGTTTTTTTTAAAGAAGCTTTAGATTAAATAAATGTTACATCAAAAATATAGGGGATTCTCATATACCCCACCCTCTCTCTTCCCACACTTTCTTCCATTAACAACATCTTTCATTAATGTGGTACATTTTTAAAAATTGATAAACACATATTTAAGCATTACTGCTAAGCATAGTCTATAGTTTACATTGCACTTTACATTTTGCACCACACAATTTTATAGGTTTGATAAATTTTATATGTACATTGCTTGGTATACTGCTGGAAGTTGGAGGTTGGAAAAATGGTGAGGGGACTGTTATGAGAAGTTGGAAATTTGGAGATAAAACTGTCATAGGAGGTTTGAAAACTACTGACATCTGTTTTCTAAGGCACATTATTTGATACAACTAATTCCTTTGGCATGCAGAAGATACAAAATCCACTTAATGAAATTTGGTTTCAAAGAAGGAGATCTCCAGGCAGAATATTAAACACATTGGTTGACTGTTACCACCTATATATTATAACCTACTTTAAGGGGTGGACTTAGTATTGATGAGTTTGCAAGCAGAATTCAGAGAAAATCAGTTTGTGACTTGCAATTTTAAGTAATAAAATATTTTCTAATAACCAAGTCTATTTAGCTGAAAATCTTTCAAACTTAGGAAAAGTCTGAAAGTAAATCTCAAACATAGGTGGATACCAGTTAGACAGTATATCAGAATAAAAACCAATATGGGAGAGAACTCTAAGTCACTGTTCCTTTGCAGGCTAACAAACCCAACAGTAATCACACTGCCTGCGGTATTGGGAAAGTGAGACTTCTCTTTATCAAGTTTTTTCTCATGTCTATCTTTTAATATGAAATTATGAAAAATACAAAAATAAGCAATTAAAATTGTCTGAAGAAATAAAGTATTTATGTGAACCAAATTAAGATATGATACAGAATTTGGGACTATTAGAGAAGGAAAATAAATTACCATGATCAATATGTTAAAACACTAAAGTAAAGGAATACTTCCACAAATGAGTAGGAAACCCTAATAAAGATTCAAATTTGGGCATTGAAAACCAAAAGCTCCCACTTCCTTCCATACAGTAACCTGCAAACTTCACAAAATAAATACTAAAGAAATGACCAATGCTCTGGAAGAAGAGGTAGAGAAAATTAGTAGTGAGGGAACTTATTATATTGTGTTAGATCAGGATATATGGAGAA
>JAQZBX010088023.1:0-12796 GCA_029593785.1 Cabassous unicinctus | reverse complement strand
GACCCCATTTCTGTGGTCTGTGGGGTATCTTGATATGTAAAACATATACCATCATAATATTCTCACATGTGGTTCTCAGAGTGATTTTAGGATGAAGAAATTGGGTGTGCTCATTACATAATGTGTTTATAATAGAGGAAAAAGAGGTCACTTTAGGCATTTACTTATTTCTCCATTTCCCATGCAATCAGGATTTATTTTTGCACCATCAAAGCTCTACTATGGACAACTGGTAGTTTTTCTTACCGGGAGCACCAGCCCCTGGGATCTCAGGGGAGTGGATCAGACTTCTTCATCCAAGTTCTATCACAGGGACTGAGACATGACCTCATCCTTTATTGTTGTATATGTGCAGTATTCCTCATGCAAACAACTCTTTCATTTTCTAGATTATATTTCAGATTATGGGGAAGTATCCCCCTTATTCTGTGCTGGATTTCCCAACATGTATGTAGTTGTCCCAGAAAATTTGGAGATTCTTGGATATATTCTCCTATTTAGTCATTACTTCCCTCTGTGAGTAGGCCAGTGATTTCCAAATGTGGCCACTCAAGGAGGTGTCTGATATTTGTCACTATTGACATATGTTTATCTGTCACCCATTGCATATCCCAGTAGCAATTGAGGAAACTGGTCCAGGAGAGGAAATGCCTTCAGAGACCCTGTCTTCCCCATGCATTCTCTCTGGGTTCTCCATTGAAACTACTAGATACACCTGATATTGCCAGCTACTAGAAAAGTGTAGAGGGAATTAGATATTTATGGAGTCACAAAATACAACCCATCCTTCCTGAACTGCAGCTCTATCTCCAGAGACATATCCAATAAGTACTTTTCCTGTGGTTGACCTATATAATTTCCAAGGAAACAACTATTCTTTAATGTGGAAGACACAGTGAGATGGAAGGCAGTAGGAGCTCAGGCTTCGAATTCACATTTCAGAGTGTGCATTCAGGACGTATAAAGTACAGGTATCCAGAAACAAGAGAAAATGCAGAGAGAAATATAAAATATTTCTTTCCATGATTTTGAGTTTTTCTTGCAACTCCGTGCCCATGTGAACTTTCCACTCATTTATTTAATAATTTCATAATTCATTCAAATGTCTCTTTCATTATAGTCATGCCATGGAGTTTGTAAATGTTTTGTCAATTGTATTAAAGTATGTTAAGCTAAAATATTTCTAGATTTGAAGTAAAAAATATGTGGCATTTAAAGAACAAGTATATAAGGCCCATACAGAGGGAAATTTAAAAATAAAATGTTTTCATAAATGTTACATCAAATGTAATCAAAAGCTTCTTTAAAAATTAAAAAATAAGTATTCATTAGAGATTATACATGTGGAATACAAGATGTTAGAGTCACTGGCCTAGATAAATATTTCAAATAACTAAAACTAGTGTAATGTATTACCCACAACAGTGGTATCTCAGTGAGTAGAGAACAGCAAGAAATAGATGCAAATTATAAAAACCACCAACTAATTCTTAAGTTGTAAAATGCAATAACTGAAAACTATAAAAATTACATGTATAAGTGAACATGTGGGTTATCAGAAGAATCATTGAACATGAAGATAGGTCAATTGGAATTATTGACTCTGAGGAATAGAAAGAAAATGGAATTAAGATAAATTTTTGTTTTAGGAATGGTGTAAATCTGTAAAGTCTATGATGGTGACTCAGAGAGTTTTCTGTCTACAGGTGTACTGTCCCAGATGTCCTTAGGAGTCTGCCCAGGACTGGTGACATCCTTAGAGGTCACTCCCTCACATGCTCTGTGCATTCTCCATCACAACCAGCAGATATGCCTGGAACTAGATCTGGCAGCTCTGGTGGAAGGGAAAGCAGTATAAGGGGCAGATATGTTATGATGCACACACATACTACAACCCATCCCTCAAGAGCTGCAGACCCAAATCAGAGACACATCCAAAACCTAGTTCTTACTGAAGCTGAGCTCTGTGACTGCTGAGATCACAACTGTGTATCAATGTATGAGAGTCACTGAGATTTGGAGTCAGTCTTACTCGAGACCTAAACCACCCCTGCAAGAAAGACAGGAGGGAGCTGGGCTGCAGGGGTTCAGGACCCACAAAATTAGGACCCAGGTTAGGGCAGGTGTATGAAGAGTATGCAGATAAATTTTCTGTCACAATTTGAAATATCCTATCCCAGCATTCAAAATATTACCCTAGAAACCTCCAAATATCCTCTTAAATTACTGTTATGGCTGATGTGACTTCATACACAGTATTGTGGAGATGACACTTGAGCAGAATCATCACAAGTAATTGGAATTTCTGACAAAAGGTGTTGGACTTGAAAATGGTACCTCTTCTCAGGAGTCAAAACCAGGTGGACATTTCTATTTAATTTCAAGAGAATGCCTCCCTGCCACGGTGGTGAGGGAAGTGGTGTATCTTTCAGAACCAGCCTTCCCACCTCCCCATCTCCAATGTGTTCTGTGGGCCCTGTGTTTCCCCTGCTGGCATCACTGCTACCATCCCTCAACTCTATGACACATATTTCTCAACATCTTGTGTGATATGAAGGACCTAAACTGCTCAGTGTCTCACTATCCTTTTGAGGCTTCAGGGAGCATATGATTGCTGATGATTCTCTTCAAAGTCTCTCCTACCTACCCTGCCCCTATAAAGGATTATTGGTTCATATTGTTTAGTTACATGTTGAATGCATTATATACAGTCACCTAAAGGAATCAATTAATAGATTAGAAAAGAACATGTGCATTTGTTAACACAATATTAATACTCACTTGTATATGTAGTTAGAGGCAATCAATGATTTTTTTTAAATATATTGTTTATAAGGTGCTAAATTAAATTATATTTATCTACTTTGAAGAGAGAGAGAGGCATATAATAGTTGTGTTATCAGGAGGTGATTTAATGAAGAGAAGAAAATATATCCTCATTTCACAGTGGCAGTCTGGGCCACATATTCAGCCTTTAAAGAGCGAAGTCTGTGTATCTGGTTTTTTGTTTGTTTGTTTTTTAGGTACCAGGGCCTGGAGATTGAAACTGGGACCTCATATGTGGGAAGCCCAAGCTCAACCACTGAGTCACAGCAGCTTCCCTGAGTTGTTTTTTCATTTGTTTTGCTTGTTGTTTGTTTTTGTTTTCTCAGGAGGCATCAGTAACTGAACCGGGAACTCCCATGTGGGAGGCAGGTGCTCAACTGCTCAAATCACACCTTCTCCCGGTGTATCTGTTTTGGTATCCACAAGAAGCCCTTTGAAAATAAAATCCCTCCACTCCTATGAAATTTAAGGGATTAGAATCATTGTGGATCTCCTGAAAAGTCTCTCAGGCACAGAAAACTCTAGTAATCCTTCTACTCTTTGAGCACTGAATGGAGCATGTGTATGAACAAATATATCCATGTCACTTCTGCTTCCGGCCCACTGCAGGAGACCCAGTTCCCATTCCCTTGGGCTTATGCATGATCATAAACCATGATGACTGTCTTATTTCAGACATGGGTTTATGGGTATGGTTTTGACAGCACATGACTGACAGGGATAGATGCTCTTTGTTTCCAGATGTTTTGCCCAGTTGCAGCTGCAAGATTTGACTAAGTGTGTCAAAGCCTTTGCAGACCTTATCTCTTACCAGCTGTCTCTGATTACTCCATGATGACCAGTGATTTCTATTGGCATTATGTTCTTCATCTCTATGAGAAGAAACAGCAGTGTTTGGGGGAAACAGGTGTCAGAAAATACAACCCATCTTTCCAGAGGCAAAGTTCCATCTACAGAGACATGTTCAAAGAACAGTTCTCTCTTCCTGTGAGCTCTGTGACTTCAGAGGACACGTATGTGTATTCTTGGGTAGGATACACATAGTGAGGAGAAAGCAGTGTGATGCCAGACCCAATCCTCCCCTGCAGGGCATCCAAGAGGTTTCTGGCCTGCAGGATGTACCCAATAGCCACAGAATAACTGGGGAACCTCTCCAAGACTGGTACAAAAGGAGGTAGCTTTCTGTCAGCATCTGATATTTTCTGCCTTGCACAATTCAAAATAAAGAAGTGATCTTAAGTTACTTTATATGGCTACAATATTCTATTTTGGGTTACTAGAGAAGGCATAGACACATAACTCAATGGAACAAGATATGTGTGCCCTTGGATAAAGAAAGATATTTTTTAGATGTTAGGTCAAAAATAAAAAAATTAGAAATACTAAAAAATAAGTAATAAATTGCATTTCTTCAAGATAAAATATATACATATATATTTTTGAAGTGTTATTTAAGGAAATGAATAGAAAGCATTTGATTGCAAAAGTATAACTAATATATATATATATATTATGCAAATCTATATGGAAAACTATATGCAAAACCATATGAAAAGAAATAAAAAACATAGATACAAAAAATGTACTTTAATAAAGAGCTTGCATCAGAATATAGAAAGAAAATGCAATACTCACCAAAAAAGAAGATAATACAACAAAATTTGGAGACAAAGAACTAGAGATATGTCATAAAGAATACTCCAGAATGACAAATACATGAAAAGAGACCTAACATCTTATGAATTTTAAAGGAAAATTAAGACCATGGGAAATGTCACTACTCACCCAATAAAAGCAACAATATAGAGCTTTTGTAACGATTTCTAGAAAATAATAGCATTCATATACCACTGGTGAGGCTGAAAAATGATTCAATAGCATATCTAAGAGCACCAATTAAAAGGTCTTACATATAAATCTTATCAAATATGTGCAGGATATATATGTGAAAAAAATCAGAAAATAAATAAAGAATATCTATATCAATGGAAAAATGCACTGTTTTTATCGATATGAAGACTCAGTATTGTTAATATATAAATTCTTAGCTGTTTCATCCATGGATTTAACAAATTTCCAATGAAACCCCAAACAAGCATTTTTGAAAAAAATATTAGCAAGCATATTCTAAAATGTATATGGAAAATTTATAGAATATGGGTAGCCAATACAATTCTAAAAAGAAGAAAAACCTGGAGGGGTTAGGTTACAAATCATCAAGAATTCATATTCAGTTGTAATAATTGGGATTTTATGAATTAGTGAAAGGAAAGATGAACAGCTTAATTTAACAGAGTAGAGATCCTAGAAATATAACCATAGAGATATAGTCAAATGATTTTTAATGATGTTGAATAGGAAATACAAGGGGAAAAGTATAATCTTTGCAATGAATTTGATGCCAATTTTCCCAAAAAGTAACATTATATCAAAGCTCATAATCTATTTGGAAGGAGGTGACTAATACAGATAGACCCTGTGTTATTTTTCCTCTTCTCTACCTAAATCTGATTCTTTCTCAGGAAAATAATTAAGTTCTCTCACAAATGCCTTGTCCTGGCTTACAGGATGTGTTTGCATAGAGCCTTAGACATAGGTTTGCAATATTCAACATCAAGAATCATTCTAAGCCTATGTTGAGGAATTAGCTGGGTAAAATTTGGGTCATAAGTGCTTTACTGAGAGAGAATAGGAGATTGTGAAGGGTTGCCTTTTATTTTGGAATTATAATTTTGTCAAAATTTGGCATACAAATAGACATTATCATATGAAATTAAATTTCTGTAAAATTTGGAAAATTGGATGTATTTATTTCTTTACTTTGGGTTTGTGAAGGTGATAAACAAGATGCTAGTACCTTTTAATGTGCTTTGTAGTGAAGCTGATACAACAACAAAAACTAAATATGTCATACAATAATTTATTGGACATGACACAAAAATGATAATCAATAAAATGAAAATTATAGTATGACTAACAATATAACTTATGCATCAAATGTCATTATTATTAAAAAGAAAAGAAATCCATGTACTGAGAGATAGTATTCATTGGTTGTATATTTTATAAAATTCTTATATCCAGAATATATAAAGAAAACTTAGAGTTGAATATTAACCAAAACTGGCAAAATATGTGAGTTTTAATATATATTTTTGTGTATATTAAACAAAAATATACAAATGTTTAATAAGCACAGTAAAAATTCCTCAAGATTATTTGATAAATGAAAATTAAAACCACAAATTCATCCTTCTACATTGCCTCTAGAATTTCTATTATTTACATTTAATCTCTAAAATTGATGCACATGTTGAGAAACTTAAACTCTCATACATTACAGATATTATGTGCATATATAATAATGAAATAATATGATGGGTTCCAAGCTTTTAGTCCAATGCAATCGCTTCATAAGAATTCACTTTTTCACAAATGCTACAATGTTTGTCTCTCAAGTCACTATAACTTCTCTGGGCTCTCTCCTCTCTGAAGGTCACAAACCACAGAACTTTCTGCATAATATGAGGTAATGCAAATAGGGACCCTCCTTCTACTGGTGAATTCCATCCCAGTCCTGACCTTGCAGCTCTGAGAAAGGAGCCCCAGCTGAGGAATTTCCAATTGGCCCCATTTTGTGTTTTGCATATATTGCTAAAGAAATATATATTTGCCACCTTTGTAATAGAAATTTGGCAATTAGTTTTAAAATAAAAATTCATAATAAAATTATGGCTCTCTCATATTATTGCATCATGTTATGATTTATTTTTTCATTTTTATTCTGGATATACATACACACACACACATATATATATAAACTGGAATCCCCCACTTTTCCATTTTTGGTAAGTCAGTCCAATGGTGTTAATTATAGTCTTGATATATTGTACTATCAACCTTATCTATTATCACAGCTTTCCATCATATGTACTCCATCATCCCAAACAGAAATTCCATGCTAATTAAGATTACCTCCCCTTTTCCCACTCCCCACATGGCCCCTGGTTACTTGTATTCTAGTTTTTGACTTGATGACTTTGGATACTGTTATTTTATATACCTGACATCATACAATATGTGTTCTTCTTTGTCTGTCCTGTTTGACTAAACTTGATGTCTCTAAGGTTCATCCATGTTGTAGCATGTTCTAGAATGTAATTCCTTTTAATAGCCTAATAATATTCCATTGTGATTTTCCATTCATCTGTTGACAGAAACTTGAGTTATTTCCACCTTCTGGTAATTGTGAATAACATCACTATGAATGACAGTACGCAAATATCTGTTTGAGTCATTGTTTTCAATTCTACTAAAGAACTAAAATCACATATTATATGATGCAGTTTGCATAATTTCTGGCAGATACAAACTAATCCAAAATAACAAGAAGAGTTCCAGCTGACACCTAAAACCAGCAACACAAATTCTTGAGACCAGACAGTGGGACCCACAGTGCAGGGAAGTCAGATGGAGCACAGGCTCTCAGCTCCCTACAAAGCCAGCAAGACCAGGTTCCCCCTGGGCACCTAAGGAACACCAAACCCAAGAACCTGGTTCAGGGGTAGATGCTCAGCCAGGATCAATAGTCACTCAGGAGCATCCAGGGGCCAGGACCAGGGACAGGTGAGGAGATACCTAGGATCACCAGGCACCAGGACCAAATTGAGAGGACTGTATATTGGAAGGATAAGGGAGCTTCCCTGCAGCATATGGGCTTTCTTCTCATGACTTCTCTCTTTAGCTTTGTGGGAAGTCTCAAGTAAGGCCTGGTTTTGCCCCTACTATGGTTTTTTTAGGATAAAGTTTCAGCAGAATTTCATTAAATCAACTTTATTTGGGCAATTCCACTGATAAAATCTATGATGTTATGTGAAACAAACAATATGCACAGAAGTTCATTCATGTGAACTGATTTAACCAAATGTCAATGTCACAATGAATTCAGAAACAGGGAGGTGTGGAAATAAGGGTTCAGTGAAAAATACGTTTGGGCCTTCAGCACAGTGTCCTCACAGTGACATCATTTACTTCACATGTGGATTTGACTGTCTTCCCTGCACCTCCCTTCACAGCACTTCCATGCACAGATTTTCTCAAAACCTCATGCACCTAATCCTTACCTTCATCCAAAAATTCTATCATAATCACTGGAGACTTTAGTGTCCAGGACAAGATCTTTTTACCTCATTATTACCACCCCCATGTGGAACACAGGTAAGGATGATAGTCATATCATATTTATTATTAAATCTACACCAGATATCATTCAAATGCCAGTTTGCAATATTTCTATTCAAATTCCCTTCATAATCCATAGGCATATAATTGCCAGGTTATTGACACAATGGCTATATTTCCAAAGCCATCCATGATCCTTGGCTGTATCTGAATCCCTGACCAGCTCATTCAGCACATGTCCTACCTGGAAGTAGAGTCACATGGGCTTGTGAAGGGGCACCCCAGGGAGAGTACTTTGTTTGCCAAGGACTCAACCAACATCTTCCTCCCATGGTGCCTCTAAGACAAAGAACTTCCCCCATCCCCTTTCATTTTACATACAGAGTTGCCTCCCAATTGCAAATCATCATGTAAGCAGACAGATGAAACCACAGCAAAAATTTACTTAAATTGAGGTTCCTACTATGTCAGGAAACACACTTTTTGGGCATCATGGACCTCCTCCACAAGAACACAAAAGCCTTGTGGTTCTTCCACTTTCTAGTGGTGACTCCCAGATGTGAGTGTCTCAGGATTCAGACATGAAGGTAATGGGGTTGCTGCCTCTGAGCACAGGACCCACTGTGGTTCTCCTTGTCTTCAGGTGTCCTGTCCCAGGTGCAGCTGCAGAAGTCAGGACCTGGCCTGGTGAAGCCCTCACAGACCCTATCCCTCACCAGTGCTGTCTCTGGTGTCTCTTTAACCAACAATGATGTGAACTGGATCTACCAGTCTCCAGGAATGGAGCTGGAGTGGATCAGTGAGATAACTAGTAGTGGAAGCACATTCTATAATCCAGCTCTACAGTCTCAACTCAGCATCACCAGGGACACCCAAAAAAATGAAGTTTATTTAAAGTTGAGCAGCCTGAGAGTTGAGGACACAGCCACTTATTACTGTGAAGCAGAAACAATGAGAGGGAGATATGGTGAGCCCAGACACAAACTTCTCAGTGCACAGCAGGGTGTTGGGCTGCATAGAGAACTGGTGACCATCAGGGAGTGCTCAGGACTCAACCCCAGAGGCAGGTGCTGAGAGGGGCTGGGGAGGAGTTTCCAGACCTTTCCCAGGGTCCCCTCTTCTTGCTCTACCACATGTAATCTCCAGAGAACATTCTTAGCATCTATTCTAAGCAGTGCGATGGTGTATGCAAGTCAATCTCAGAACTGTTTTTTGTTACTGTATGTAAATACAGATATATGTACATATTATTTGTTAAAAAAATCAATTTTATTGGTTCATAAATACAGATATATATGTATGTAAATAGAGATATATATATTATTTGTTAAAAATCAATTTTATTGGTACATATTAATACAGCATAAATCCATATAAATGTACAGTCAGTGGCATTTGGTGTAATCACATATTTGTGCATTCATCCCTTCAATCATTCTTAGATTATTTCATTATTCCAATAATAATAAAAATAAATAAATAAAACTCATTATCTGTCAATCTCTCTATGCTTCCCCTGCTGTTCATAGCTGCTATTCATTTTCCTTCTCTCTACATATAAAAAATAGTTATGGACATAAATATACACACAAATGTGTATATATATATATAAAATACTTGGGAGTAGGGGCACAATAAACACATAACCAGAGCCAATCTTGACCCGTGGCCATATCTGACTCCCTATTCAACACATTACCTGCCTGGAAGTAAAGGAACCTGGGCTTGGTGAGGGGCAACAAAGGGAAAGGATTGTATTCTCCAAGGGTTTCAACCAGTATCCTCCTCCCAGGGTGTCCCTAGACAAGGACCTCCCCTCATCTTCTTTCATTTTACACAAAGTTGCTTCCAAAATGAAAATCACCATGTGCATGAACAGATGAAACCAGAGCTAACATTTACTTAAATTCAGGTTCCTTCTCAGTATGAAAAACACACTATTTAGTATTGTAGAACTCATCCACAGGAACATGAAAGCCTTGTAGTTATTCCTCTTTCTGGTGGCAGCTCACAGATGTGAGTGTCTCCAGATTCAGACAAGAAGGTAATGGGCATGATCCATATGAGCATAGGACTCACTATGGTTCTCCTTTTTCTCAGGTGTCCTGTCCCAGTTGCAAGACCTTGAGTTGGGACCTGACTTGGTGAAGCCCTCGCAGACCCTGTCTCTCACCTGCAATTCCTCTGGATTCTCTTTAACTGACTATTATATGCATTGGATCCACCAGGTTTGAGGAAAGGGCCTCTAGTGGATCAGCTGGATAAGGACTTGTGGAAGCACAAATATTACCCAACTCTCCGGTCTTGACTCAACATTACCAGGGACACCTCTACGAATGAAGTTTATTTGAACCAAGGACACTGCCAGGTATTATTGTGTGAGAGACACAGAGAGGGGAAATAATTGTGAGTCCAGACACAAACATCCCATGCAGGGCACAGGAGGTGGCTGGGCTGAAGGGAAGCTCATGACCACCAGAGGGTGATCATGGTCCAACCCCAGGGGCAGGTTCGAGGGGCTGGGGAGGAGATTCTGATCCTAGGCTTGGGTTCCTTTTCCTTGCTTCAAAACATGTAACCCCCAGAGAAGTCATTGCATCCTTTCTAAACTGTTCTATGACAAATGTAAGATTCAATATCACAATTGCTTTATGTTACTAAATATGTTTAAATACATACAAACATTCATATTATATAAAATTTAATGTAAGTTGTGGGAATTATTCCTCTCTTGCAAATATGTTTGAAAATGTGAACAAAACTTGCATTGATCATATCTGTGAAGTTACTTCCTCAGCTTAACTCACATTTCTGAGAATGCCCACGCAAAATAATTCCCCTCCCTCCATCATGTGTAACCCCATGTCCTCTACTGGAAGGAGAAGGAATTGTAAAGCCTGGCCCTCTCTAGGAGAAGCATCCAAGTGCCTTACTTTGTTCTCTCCATCTCATGTGGCATCAAAGACCAGCTTTCTGCATTTATATTAAGTCCTTTATAAATTATGATTCTATTACATAAAATGCCATAATTGTATCATCCATGCCACTTTTCACTATATAATAGATAGGTAAGATAAAAAGAACAGGTTCACAATGCATCATTATTTAATCCAAATAACATTCCTGATACCATTTATATTTAAATAATGCCTTTCTTTTAATTTTTCATGTCTCTACCAATCATTTGTCACATATTTTTTCCCCTAAATGTTCTCTATAAATATAACATTAAGTTCCCTCTAATAGTTGTCTGTGAAGCAGGTCAAGACATCAGAAAGAACTTGTGGCCCCCTAATCTTCCCTGCACATCCCCAGGCTTCCAAATGCAGAGCTGACCTGAGGGTCCTGACAGGGAGAACTGCCCTAATCATATGTGTGCTTGATCTCATGTTCCAGCACATTCTGGGAAGCAGAGCATGCCTCCAAGTGCCTCCTCCCTGCTCTGGAGCTCCTTGTGGGAAACAGCTTTCTCATCACTGTGACTTGTGTTAAAGAAACAGAATTCCTGTTCCCAGGTGTGCAGGCCTCAGTATGCCTATAGAATGCAGTGCAGGGACAGGGAAGTGCTTTCAAAACATGACAATCCCTTAAGCTTACCTGGCTACTTGTCTATTGTACTCTCTGAATAGAAAATTCCAGGGAGAGGCTATGATGTGAGCAGGATGGACAGTGATGGGAATATCATCCATGTGCCCTTTTCCCTCTTTATGAGGCAGTTCTTGGCCTGTCATGTATTTTGGACCCTCCCTGGGGTAGAGTGTGTAATTTTCCAGATGTTGCTGACTAAGCTGCATTGTCTTTAGCTGCCTATTTCAGAGAACTTTATCAGTGGGTTAAAGCTTTTATTCCTTAGTGAAGGTGTGGTTGGTTCTGGACATATATTCTATGATGAACTATGTCTCCTTCCACTTTCTATTGGATTCCATCAGTGACCAAAGGATATTGGTTTCATTCTCTTTTCCCATGCAGAATAATTGTTTTGTTTTGTAGTAGAACTAAGGAGGTGATGTTGGGTGCATTTCTGCAATAGTTACTGTACCTCTCCAAAAACATCACTGGGGAATAATCTGTTTTCTTTTGTTCTGTGTAGCTTTTTGATGTATTCCCATAATTTTGGACAGAAAGCCTGAAAAACATATGGATATGGCCCCTGTTAGATTCACTCTAGCAACTTTGTGTCATTCAGAATTTAGAAATTTGTTAACAATTGCTAGTTTCATCTTCTTATTAACTTTATGGCATCTGTGGACACTAGACCCAAATAGGTTTTAGTTTGGATCTTATTTCCCTTTATTAGCACCACTCTGTCTTGAGATTTTAAATTTTTTAAGCTCTGTTACATCAGTTTTTTTGACCTGTTGAGTACAGTTTGATAATTTGCAGTTTTCCAAAGAATGTTTTGTTTGCTTTCCACATGTAGGTTAATTCTTTGTTCTGTAGTGGAGAGTACTACACTTGGGGAGAGGTGTTTTGTTTGTTTGTTTTGCATGTTTTGTACTTTTGGGGGGGTTCTCCCTAATTCTGCAGGAAAAGCATGCAATACAGTAGAGATCTGTCCCCTGGGAGACTCACGCTAGCAAATTTGCAAATAGTTAAAGTTGCTTTTATCAAAATTAATAATTACTGATTTAGGGAATAAACATTAAATGTTTGAAGGTCTAACTGATAGAATGGGAGAAAACATGTATAAATCATACATCTAGAATGTAGGCCATTTTCCATCAGAATATACCATGCAGAACTGGGTGGGAAAGAGTGTGGTCTGTGATGTGAACTGTAGTCTATGCTC